>JAVQJF010106880.1:0-140182 GCA_036023855.1 Gadopsis marmoratus
TTACATCTGTGCATCACAACAAGCTTCTTCGTCTTCTTAATCCAGGAAAACCCTTCACAAACCAGCTGCTCTGCTTCTTCTACACCGCCTCCTCCTGGAGGACACCCGCAACTACATCAACCCACGCTCAAAAAACGTCTCGTGACGTCCTGCAGGTGGCGCTTATATATAACAACTACAAGAAGAGATATAGTAAAATGTAACAGCCTCAGTGCACCTCAGCACTTCTCTCCATGACACTGTGTTACACAAGAGTCAGAAAGTTGCCTTGTGTGCGTTTCCATATTGGCTGTTTGTTCATATTCAGTGAACACTGTGTTTTAATAGGTTCAGTCAAATTTGTGCCCGTATTTATTTTCACTTCTTCCTATATGAAACCCTTGTACCCTTATGATCTGCGTGTCCACACACCGGAAAAAGAGAGACGTGCTCATTCATTCATTCTTTCATTCATCAGACAGCTCCCAGCAGCTGGTGCTATCAGAAAGGTATAATGTTGATCTGCGATTGTAGGATTTGTCTTCCCACTGTGATCCAGCTCTGACAGAATTACAAATTGCAAAATTGATTCGTTGTGGACCAAATTCAGGGATGTTCTCTGCTGATGAGGAAGAAATGTTGCCTCATATCCAGGTTGATGCAACATGCAAACAATACAACATTGGGGAAAATCTTCAGCGGCTTGTGTTTCTGTCTTAAACCTAAAGTGTATTTCTATACCTACTATGAAACTATGGTAAGGGTGGAAACTTTCCAACATGTTGTTTCCCAGATTGACTCTTTCTCGTTTCATGACAGACAGGTGACATTTGTGGTCAGCCACAAACTTTGCCAGGACTTGACCCTTCTCATTGCTTAAATGTCTGAGCACAGGTCAAGGATAAGTGTATAAAGGAACCAATACAGGTTAAAATAACTTCACATCAGCATATTAGACTGGACTTACATTTTTGCCACAATGACTCATATATGGCCTTTGTTTTGAAGTGAATATATATCTCTGTTTGGTACAATCAAACTCACAATACGCGTATCAGTGTTATTTTTACCGTCATCAGCGTCTGCATGATTCTTCACGTTCCCGCATTAATTTGGTGCTTATTAGAAACCTCCCTCAGCCATTTGCAAGGAAGAGAGCTCACAAATGAGTGCATCTCAGTTTGCTATCTAAATAAATAGCCCTTTAGGGGTTTTTCCAATTATAAGCACAGCCTGTAGAAGAGGACTGACTGCTGTTGACAGCGGTAGTTGAAATCAATTTAAACCGTACTTATCAGCGGTCACTTCTGCTAAATTGTACTCAGGATGGATATTGTGTGGGCAAGTGTGTCTGGCCTGAACTTGAATTAGCTTGAACTCTGTTGATAAGATGCCATCTAGCCTGTTTTGCGAGTTGACATGTCGTCCTACACGTCACTGAACAAAAAGTCCAAAATGTCAAACAAATAAAAAGCTATTCCTTTTTACGCATGTTGAAATGATCACAATCCAGTCAACATTTTAAAGACTTTATTGTTCATTAAGGATCCAAATGCAGTTTGGACTTGTCGTATCATTAGTAGCTTAAGCTCATTTACAGTTTAGGAATAATCTGAATACAGAAAGCCGTAGACATGCTTTGTTTTTCTATATTTGTACTGCGTTGTTGTATTGTGTCTGTGTCCAGGTTAAAGCAGAACTTGACTAATCAGCTTTCCTCGCCGTTCTCTATTTTCTTTTTACAGTCTCCAACTCTTTTGGACGGCGTTAAATGCCAAGCATTAGAAATGTCTGCCCTTGCCCAAGCTCTTCAAAATTCCTGTGATGGTAGAACATGTTTTTGTGTGGGAGGGCTGTTCTGCCAAGCAAAGCTGTTTTGGTCCTGATTTTTATTTTTTTTTTCTCACAAGAAAATCTTGTTCTTGCATCACCAAATGCTACCTCGTGATGGGGGCAAACAAGACAATAATACAAGAGCTCACATATGCAGCTCGCCCGTCGTCAGCCCTGACCTTAACGCAGATTGTATTGGATGTTAAAGCTGTGGTATGTGTCAGACACAGGAATATTTCCCTGTTAGGTACGGAACACCCTTTAGAAAGTCAGTGGGTGAGGACACACATATTTTATTAATTTCCAGCATGCCTTCCCCACCCCTGCTGTGTACATTCAGTAAATGTAACCCCCTCAAACTGTAAATTTTCTAGAAGAGTCCCCACACTTCAACATCTTCAGAGTCATTTAGAGTGAAAGACAATGAGGGAATTCTAGGTGGGTTTTGGGGAGCCCCTTGAGCATTTGTCAATGCCCGGAGGACTTGGCCATTGCCTCACCTTGTTGCAGCTGGTGTGCTGCAAAGCAAGTAAGTGTGCTACAGTTCTGGAAATTACCATCAAGCGCGTGTAAATATTCATGAGCCAGTCATCCATGTGGAGCTTCAGGATGTGCTGTCTCTTGAGGATTTAGTCGAAACATGATATCATATGTGGCTACTAAAAAAAGAGGAAGAGGGAATGCCCACGATACCCATTACCCATCTAACACACTTAGACACCCAAACATACGCCCCCTCTCCACACAATAAAAAGAAGAAGTTTGCAGCAAGGTTAATATCTTGTCTTCTTGGAGAAAGTATTTCTTTAATTTTGATTGTGCTGCTTCCAAACAGTGTAATTTCTACATAAAAAAAACCCCAATAAAAAAATAGAGTGACAATTATTTTCTTTACACGTAGTCAGGTAGGGAAGTACTTGAAACGTCTTCTGAGGCTGCCAATATCCACCCATATATATTCAAACTGTAACTTAAACCCTTCATGTGTTGTTTTTCTGGAGTTTACAAGATGACCTTATGTGCTTTAACTTTCCATCAGACATGTGACTTCCAGTCTAATGCAACTTACCCATATTCTTACCAGAAGCCACAACAGATACGGCTAATTAGGCGGACAGTCTCACAGTGTATGTGTGTCAGAGATTGAGCGAGTGAAAGAAAGAGGGAGGGAGTGAGAGAGAGAGGGAGGGAGAGAGAGAGAGAGAGAGAGAGAGAACGAGAGCATGAAAGAGAAGGAGGAGTGACAGAAAGGGAAAGAAAAGAGGGAAGAAAGAGGCTCATTAAGCCAAGTTCTTCTGAGCACTCGCTCTGCTACACAGACACGCTCTCTCTCTCTTTCTTTCTCTTTCCCCCTCACTCTCTCTCTCTCTCTCTCTCTCTCTCACACACACCACACACACACACTCAGAAACACAAAGCAGAAGTGGACGAAGACTCACGGTTTCAGTCGCCACGGTTGGCTATGGCTCAGGGCTCTGACAGCAATGACACAAGTTACAAGTCCCCATCGCCTGGAAGCAGACCAGTAAGTGTGCACCTCTCTGTACTTTCTCAATAATCTACCCAGCTTGTGTGGTTACATCCTATTTTGACTTGAGGGCTATGGATGTATTCAGGAGTGCATTTTAAACACAAATTAAATGCTACATATTTCTCCCAAGCCTCTGATTGGACGCAGGGTTTTGGTGCATATTTGGTGGACAGCAACACAGCCTATCAAAGAGGCACTGGCTGTGTCTTTGTTGGCTGTATTTCACAGCTCCTCAAGAGTGTTTCACTTGCACACATGGGCTGCAGGCGTGACTAGCTTCAAGTGTAGGCTTTTGTGAATTGCAAAATGTATCACTTTTCACAAGTAGTGGGAATCCTTTGTTTTTGCACGTCCTCAAACTGTGAATGATTAAGGAGCTGCTGTCAGGAACAGACAGTGAGGTAAATACAACATGTACTGTACGTTTCTGTGCATGTGAGACTCATCGTCCTCAGTGCTGACTGGCTTCACGTGTGCCAGTCTCTCTAGCACATTGCTGCTCCTTTTCGTGCTAGTGAGCATTGTGGTAATGGAACATTCAAACTGTTTTTATATGTTACAAGCTCTCATCTTCTCATTTTCCAGCGGTTGTTTTTGGGTTTTTCATGAATGCGTTAACGGACAATTCAGAAGACGTTAGAAAATGTATTTGGTATCTCTTTGATGTACAACTGACTCAGCATTTTGAAATGAGATTAGTTATTACGATACCAAGAAAATCGAGTGTTCAGGACATGAAACAGGGTGTGCGTTTTACCTAACTTATGACTCAGCCACACCCTCGACCCTGCCCCTCACATTAGGTGTTAACTTCTTCTGCCCATCTTCTGTCAAACTGCCATTAAAACACACAACACTTCCATTTCACACATAAGCTCACCAGCTAGAGCCAGTGACGTTAACAACGACAGTCTGATCTTAATCAACAAAGGAATTTTCTTCAGGTACAGGACACTCTCTCGCCACTTAATGTTCACGTCAGTGCACACATGTTAACTGTCAACATTTGGATTTTCTTAGATCTCCTCGGATGATGTGAAGAAAGTGATGCGGCGGGAAAAGAACAGGATCGCTGCTCAGAAGAGCAGGATGAGACAAACTCAGAAAGCTGACAGCCTACACTTGGTGAGGAGACCTTTCTCTGCAACACACACATACACACCTTAGTCATACATCAAAAGCAACACAATTTAACACTGACTCTTACTTCTTAAGACACAAGCAAAACCAGAGAAGATATAATATGGTATTGAATGTAAAACCACTGTTCCTTAAAAATAAAGTCCTGCACACGTTTTAGTGGGAAAATCATCATTGCAGTAATTTCCTGTTTGCCTACTGATCAATGTCCAATCATGAGCTTACAGTATCATGCCTGTGCAACACTTGCATGCCTCTGGGAAGAGGTTTGTACTATATTTACAAAATGCAACCTGACCATGTGGCGATGTGTCATGGCTTCTGTCGGGCTGCACACTTGGACACTGCTCCGCGTGTTTGCAGAAGCTTAAGGAATAAATTAGCACGTGTGGGCAATCACTCCCTTTCTGCTGCAGAATCCAGCACCAGAGATTGCAAGCGCCAAAATACGATGACAGTATATAACAGTGTGAGTCGGGCCGGCCGCTTTGCTCAGTGCCCCCATCGTCCTCTTCGGAAGCTAATTTTGTGTGGTAGTTGGTAGTCGGTGTAGAAGATCACCCCGTCATTTCAGCTTTTACTTGCTTGGCACAAGATGAGTTTTATGAGTCAATAAGAGTGAAAGGCATTTCTTCTTTTCTACCGTCAAACATCTGGGTTTGCAGACTCAGGTATTTGTCAATGAGAGGCTGCACATTTTCAGCTTCTTTTCAAAATCCACACTTACCCAACCTGTGCATGCAGCAGGTCTACATGCACAGTGACCTCTCCAGCAATCATGTGCTAATCTTATGAATCTTTCATGAGCTCCAGTAACTCTACATGCCGTCACCTCTTACATCAGCACACATTTCAACGTAGCTTCTGCCCACACAGCCATAGTCTTTGTGACTTTCTTGTTCAAGCAGAGGTGATCGGGTGCTGCGCTGCACTCTGTCACCATGATGCTTTCACAGCAGCTGTTTCTGTGAACTTTATCACATCAACTGAAGAGATTTTGACCTTCACAAAAACCACACTGTAGGCAGTAGTAGATCCATCGCTTTGAATACACGAGAATCCCGTGAAGTATGGTGCCCTGTGTATCATCAATCTAAACTGTGTCACAGTCACAGAGCACCATTGGACCGCAGAGCATGCTCTGTGGTTTTGCTTTCATCGTCTCACTAGATAAACAGGAAGGAGAATTTTCCCTCTCTATGACACAGTGGCTTATTTCCTGTTTCTTCAGTAGTATTTTTTTTTTCTTCTGTGTAAATTAGCTTGAAATTGTATGTCGTGGGCAGGAGGGGAGAAAAAGGCTGTCACTTCTTGTAAAGCGCTCATAACAGTGGGCTGTATTTGGCTAAGTGACGCAAGTACAGGGGTTTGCCCAAAGGTTCTGTGACAGTAAGGACCCACAGCTCAGTATTATGATCTTTCGGCCATGCTGTGATGACCTTTTCGCTACACGAGTGGAAGATTTCTCCCCTGCTTTTCTCACCCCAAATAGAAAAGAATGTTGACGTGCAGTAAGATAATGATCGGTAAAAAAAAGACACTTTAGAGAGCGTGTTTTGAAAACATGTACTGAGGCCTACATCATCCATAATGCTAGAATAGCAACTGTCATTGAGCTACATGCTGTATTGTAAAGTTTGTGTTTGAATCCGTATTCACAGGACAATTCACTTCTTTATTTTAAAAACTTTACCGTCATGCTAACGTAGCCAAGAGAGGCTAAGATGTGCTGCAAATTTTATTTTCTTGCTATCTCCCAAGCAACCTTTGGGCTTCATTCAAAAAGAATACAAAAAGAGAAACAAGTTGAACAGACTACATGAGATAGTTCCTATATGACTGTAAGAATCTGCATTTATTACTGAAGTTATGGTATTGTTCTCTGGTCAACAACAATCTATGATTTCACCTGCATAGCAGCCCATTTTATGGTAACGGAAAAATAAATAAAAGTAGTATACCACTTTGTCACAAAACTTGTGTACAATGTAAAAATGATAGACAGATAGACAGTCCTTCACCACAAACAGCATGTCTACATTTATTTTTTTTAATCGTAGTACAGTTGAAAACACAAAGTATGATGCCACCATAGAGAACCAATCTCAAGTATGATCCAAGTCCACATGTTTATGCTCACACCTACTGAATGGAAACTAATTGCTGCTATGAGTTTAGAAACGAGACTGAGAGTCTACAGCAATGCTAGCAGCTGTGTGAGGCTGTACAGCTCATCGGTGCTATGAGCCAAAGAGTAACGCCAACCTGGCAGCATCCTTACAGTGGCAATGCTGACATGCTAATGCTTAGCAGGCATAATGTTTACTAAGTTCGCCATCGTAGTTTAATGTGTTAGGATGCTGACATTTGCTAATTAGCACTGAACACAAAGTACAGCCGAGGCTGATGGGAATGCCATTAGTGTTGCAGGTATTTGGTCATAAACCAAAGTACTGGACAAAGTAAATAGTTGACGGGATGATGGGGCTAGAGGAAAAGTCATAGGATCACCAAAGTTATTGCCAAAGGGGACATGTGTGTGTACCAAATTCCATGGCAATAGTTGTGGAGAAATTGCACTCAAAATCAGAAATGTAAGCTTCATAATGGTGCTAGATTAAATGTCTGTGGGATTCAACCTCTGGGGACCATCTTTGTGTGTACAGTTTCATGGAAGTCCATCCAATAGTTGTTAAGATATGCTAGTGTGGACTGACAGACAGACGTTACCATCCATAGCGCAAATACAGTACATACAAAAAGATGGAAAATCGACCATACTTTGGAAAATGATCAGCGGTCAAATATGAATAAAATAAAATAAAATTTGTGGCTTTTAATTGATAAAAATTGAAGGGCATCGCGTTTATGTCATCCGATCTGACTTGCAACCACACAGTAAAATCACTTGTCATAATTAACTGCTCAAACCTCCTGTCCCTGTGTGTTTTCCAGGAGAGTGAGAACCTGGAGAAGGAGAACGCTGCCCTGAGGAAGGAGGTGAAGCAGCTGACAGAGGAGGCCAAGTATCTGACATCTGTGCTGAACAGCCACGAACCTCTGTGCACCGGCCTGACTCCTCAGACCCCCGACCTCCTCTACCCTCCTCATCACGGCAGCTACCATCACCAGCACATCCCTGTATCACACTACCAGCACTGACCTGTATGACTTCGGAGACGGCTGAAGGCGCGCTGTGGACAGATGACTGACCTCAATGGAGAGAAAGACTGACTGGAGATGTGTTCAAAACTGATCAAGGAGTAACATGACAGGCCAATGTGTCTGCCAGACAATGACAGTATGGGACCCAAACTGTAACATGCAGTATTCAAAACTATTTATTTTGCTTTTGCTCATGTCTTTGCTTTTTATTTCTCCCCCTGATGAGTATCGGTGACCTACGGTGTGAGAATTGAAATGGCTCAGTGAGTAGAATTAGCAACCAGTCTATGTTTACATTGGGAGGAACAAAAAAACCAACCTACTGTGTGTTCAGGTGACTCAGGCGATACAGAAGTTTTGTAAACGGATTCTTTTTGGTGTCACGGCGAGCACCTCTGTCAGTCATCATGTTTTGAGGGTATTTTTTTTTCTCATGTTTAACGATGTGTTTCGTTGTGTAAAATTTACACTGTAAATGAAGGGCAATGATGCTATTGACAGATTTGATTGTGGACAAAGAAGAATGTAGAAGTCAAAATCCTAAACAAAAGGCTTAAATGTTTCCAAATGAAAGCAGTGAAGAGGCATTCAAAGGCTCGTGACTTGTGTACTGGTGGCGATAATGACCCAGCAAAGATATTTATTAAGTGTGATGCCTTTTCAGGTGAGCGTTTCTGACCTCCATCCGTTGTTATTCATGCCTTCATGCAACATGTGGCAAAACCGCCTCGGTGTTTTATTTCTTTAGAGAGCCCCTAGATGGCGCTGTTCGCCATTATGAGACAATGAGGTTACGGCTTCTGTTATAAAGCACAAACATCATCCATAGCCTGTGTGGGTGTGAATTCATTTCTGTCCTTGAACACAACTGGGGCTTTTCACGTGATTCCCACCGTTTTGTTTGCAACCGCTCTGTTATATGATTAGACTGGAGGACCTGTTGTCCACGATGTTTTTGGACGAGGCAGTAAAGTTGTTAAAAAAAAAAAGTATTATAACGGACATAGTTATATATTATATCAGAGACTCAATGAGACGTTTAAGGACGTTACGGGCTGTGACGGTCTGATATCTCCGCCAGCAGCGTGTCAAGCTCCGCCCTTCCAGCCTGAGCTGACCGACTTATTTCAACATCCCAGAGGGTTGTTGTGTTTTATTCAAGGTCCGGGTGGAGGGTCACGCGCCTACACGTGTCGGCGCTCGGAAGCTTCGACCTGGCAGAAACAGGGATTCGGAGCCATTCATGAACTCGCGTTGACACTTTCACGGGGCTTTTTTTTAGGCGTCAAGTTCGGCGAGTTGAACTAACTCGAACCCGGTGGGTGGAGGTGGAGGGGGAGGGGGACATGAGTTGACGGACACGAGAGTGCCGCTCAAACGGGAAGCCGTAAAGACAAAAACCTTAACGTAACGCATTAACCAACCAGATAAAACAGAGCGGAGAGTTGGAAGCATGACGCCGTAGAGCCTCTCGGTCGTAAACGCGACTCTGTCAGTTCGGTTTTCAGTTGGGCTGAAACCGTCCGACTCCCATGAGGTTTGCCGGGTTAACATGAGCGAGAGGCAGGCGTTAGGAGGCGCCACGCCAGACGAGGATCAACCTAAGGAGGACTTGGGGGACCGTGTTAAGCCGGAGGCGGGCGGCCATGAAGCGCAGCGACCCGCGCGGCTCTACAGGCGGCGCTGGATGATCGTCCTGCTGTTCAGCTCCTACTCACTATGCAACTCCTTCCAGTGGATCCAGTACGGCATCATCAACAACATTTTCATGAAGTTCTACAACGTGGGCCCCTTCACCATAGACTGGATGTCCATGATCTACATGCTGACGTACATCCCCTTCATCTTCCCGGTGACCTGGCTGCTGGACAGGAAGGGGCTCCGGGTCGTCGCGCTGGCGGCCACCGCGCTCAACTGTGCCGGGACGTGGGTGAAGGTGGCCAGCGTCCGGCCCCACCTGTTCGCCGTCACCTTCCTGGGACAGTTCTGCTGCTCGCTCGCGCAGGTGTTCATCCTCGGGATGCCGTCGCGCATCGCGTCGGTGTGGTTCGGTTCCGAGGAGGTGTCCACCGCCTGCTCCATCGGGGTCTTCGGGAACCAGGTAGGCTGCGAGGCACTCGGGTCAGTGGCCGGGTCGGGTTAGCGCTCCACCCGTCTGAACCTGTAGGCTTCCGTAAACCACTAGACCATTTGGACATTCCCACATCTGTTTTGGCGCGTGTGCGTCGTCACGCGCGTTCGAGCCCCAACACACAGAACGAACGGTGGCAATATACAGTGAACCCACATGGTCACTAACAGCAACCAACATGGACCTGTGATTTACTGCCGTGATGTTGTGATCTGCTCAGTGTATCAGATGGAGGCAGAACAGTGTCTCTAATAGCGTTCTATGCATAGAAAGTTCTGCAGAGACCCAGATCTCTACACACACAGCATGAAGCAGGTGGTCGAGCTACAAAGGGTGATGCAAAGAGCACGCGAGTAGCCGGAAAGAGACAATGTAATAAAGCAGGGGCTCCCAAACCTTTTCACCCCTAGACCCAAAACGGAGAAATTTGGTTTCGTCATCAAATTACGCCATGACTCGCCGTGACGCCTACATTTGTAAACCACTGATGAAGAACACAACAAACCGTGACTGCCTTGACTGAGACAGAGAGGTGGGTGACACAGAGAGAGTGTCATTAGAAATCACCACCCTCGCTCGTCGCCACCACGTTAGTCATGCACACACAAAATGCACAGATTTGCTTAAGTTTTGCATGGAAACTAACACATATCACACTAACTAGGTTGATACAAGCGGAGCACGCACGTTACTGACTCTTCCACCATCTAAACCGCGTTGAATAAATGCACTTTGCTGCCTAATCCACATCAGCAACGAGCCCACGAGTCGGTGAGGGAATGTCGGAATGCCACTTTGTATCTGTAAGCTTAGTTTTTGTAGACTTTTGATTTTATACATTTTGTTTTCTGTCTGAAAACTCCGTTTTTTTGCAAGTCTACGCATTCAGACGCAGGCTTGCAAACTCATATGTACACAAGTGTCGCGTAACAGAAATGTCTTTGAGAAGTTACAAAAAAATACATCTGACACAAGTGTATGTATGGTGTTGACTTACTGGTGGTCATGGAGACCTGGTCCATCGTTCAGGGTTGTATCTCTTCACATGGCTCTACACATGTTGACTGTGCATGATGGTTGACTGACAGCGCTGGTAGCTATTCCAAAGACACTGATTGGTCAGAAGCTGGAGATCCCGCCCTCCCTCACTTGTGCACAGCCTGATTCTTTTGAGAAACCCTGTGTAGAAAACATACCACGCAGTAAGCCTGTCAAAAGTCCATAAGCATGCTGACACAAACATAAGTAGTTTTTGTAAAGCTGCGTTTGCGGGCCTTCGTCTGAATGCGCAGACTTGCAAAACGCAGTTTTCAGACAGAAAACAAAATGTACAAGTCTACAAAACGAAGCTTGCAGATACAAAACCCTGTTTTCAAGTTCACCTTTTTTGAATGATGTCAGATTCCATATATATGATGCTCCCATTTTCTTTTATGAAAATGCATCTGCACAGACAACAGCTGTTACTGTGCTGCTATTGTGTTCGGTTTATCTAAATTAGCAGCAGCTGAGCATTTCCAAATCCACACGAGCAGCCAAATAAGCACACAGGAGTGCAAAGGTCAGCATCGTGCTGCTGTTAATATAAGCTCACAAGCATCACACTTGACGCGTTAAGATTTTGAACAAACAACACTTGAGTCAACTTACATCAACTCCAAGTAAATGTCACGGAAAAGTCATCACTCCGTGCCGGAGGGTTTGCTGTGTTTAACCCAGTCTGTGTTCTTGGATGCAGACTCAATAAGTAAGAACAAGCATTTTGTTGGTTTTCTGAAAGACTTCTAATGAGCGTGTTGTCCTTCTGGTGTCAACTTGCAGTCTTTGCTTGTTCGATGCGCTGGCCTTCAGGCTGGTTTAACACCCCATTCAAGCCTGCTTTGACAAACCTTCCATCACTCTATTCCTGCTGACACCTCCACAGACTAGATATGCTTATCGGCACATTTCGCCGTGTCACACCCTTCAATAGTTTACAAGAAGGACAATAAGTCTAATAAAGCAGGTTATTGCCACACTAATGTCTTCTCGCTTACAGTGTTTGTAAAGGCTTGAATAGATAATTACTTTTTGCAATAAAAAGTTATTTTATAAACAACATAGTCTGTGGTAAAATCCAAATTTTAAACGTCATGCATACAAAATGATTGGAGGAAAGGGATATTCAAATAAAGTTTGATTGATAGGTATTATCCGTTCAATAGTACGTAGGTGATCAATGTCAAAGACTTGGAAACATTAACCTGCTTAAACGAGTTATTCTTAGACTTAATTTAAGTTCAACAGAGTGTAGGTCAGGGTCTGTTTTTGTGTTCTGGGTCTCTCATTGTTATTTGGACAGTTAACTAAAGCGGTGTTAAGGTCTGAGTTAGTAGGAGTGGTTTGGGTAAAATTGGAAGATTTCCTTTGTTAACATCACATGACGGGACTAAGTTGTGAATGGACTCCAGTAGCTCCAGCTGTGCTCGCTCGCTCTCTGGCTCCTCTGTGAAAAGTTCCTTTCTACGACAGGAAGGCAAGCTGTCAGGACAAGCTCTGAAACTTTAAGACCTCTCACGGTCCAGGGGCCAACCTTAGGACCATCAAAATGCCACAAAACAAGACTTTGAAAGGCAATCATGCAAATTCTGAACCTGGCGGTGTAGAGCGGCCGTGGTCCAAGGCTGCAAGGAATCTCGCTCCGGGCCTCGCGTCGCTGCAGTGGAGTCCAGGACCTTTAGGCAGAGCCGTCCCCATTGGTTCATGGTTGGATGTTGAGCCTTTACACACTGCCCACGTAGTGCTGGTCCCCAAGGCTGCGACCAAACTTTACCATCGTCGCTGGGTCATGCTGTTTCTCTTCAGCGCCGTCTCAGCCAGCAATGCCTCCGTGTGGCTTCAGTACGGCATTATCAGCAACATATTCATGCGCTTCTACAACATTGACTCTCTGGCCATTGACTGGTTGTCCATGATCTACCTGCTCGCTTACATCCCACTTATTCTGCCCGTCCTGTGGCTTCTGGACAACAGGGGAATCCGGGATGTTGTCCTCGTCGGGTCAGCCTTTAACTGCATTGGTGCTTGGATAAAAGTTGGCAGTGCCAGTCCCAATCTGTTCCCAGTCACCTGCTGTGGCCAGTTTGTGTGCTCCGTGGCGACAGTGTTTGTCCTCGGCATTCCTTCTTACCTTTCCTCAGTGTGGTTTGGAGAGAAAGAGGTTTCCACGGCTTGTTCCATAGGAGTTCTGGGAAACCAGGTTTGTCTGAAAATCGAATTAATGGCCGTTTACATTCTGCTTCTTCAGCAGGGTCCACATAGCGAGGCTGTCTGTCGATTATGCAGGGCTGTACTGGATAAGCCCTGTAGTGTCCTGGTGCGAGAGTCCTGATAAACTTGTGTTAACTGTTTGCTGAAACCTTCCCGCTGTAGTTTGTCTGTTTTAGCTGTTTAAATGTAAAAACACTTTCCCAATTGTGAATCCATGCAACGTTTCTTGGGCCAGTTGGGTCTTCAAAGTTAGAAAATTTACATTTAAATCAATAAATAATATTAAATTACTATAATATACACATTAATGGTGTGAAAACAAGCAGTAACAGTTTCCAAATACACACACGTTCAGTGAGAATGTATGAGATTTTAGAAAATAACTGGCAACAATGGGGGTTAAAAGCTTTAATTTGTGTTTGTGTGTTCGTTGTGTTCTAGCTGGGCATTGCCATTGGGTTCCTTGTGCCTCCCATCCTGGTGCCTAATGTGGACGACATGGACGAGCTGGCTCAGCACATCAGCGTCATGTTCTACATCACAGCAGGGGTGGCTACCTTACTCTTCATCCTTGTTGTCATTGGTAAGATTTGTCCTGTAGCACACACACGGGGTCAGTCCACCCCAATAACTAAACTAGTTATTTCTCACTCACACGTAGTTCCAGTTCATGTTTAAGTCTGTGAATGATATGTGAGTAACCAGGGCAAGTTACATGCAGTTAAATTTAATTTACCTCCATCATATTCGAGGCAATATTCTCAGAGCCAGATATTTTAAAACCTGCAGATATAACCGAAACTTTCTGCATGGCTAGACATCGTTTTCTTGCAGTTTCGGCAGTTTTGAATTTACATAAAATGTAGATTTTAAAACCAATTTTACCGTACTGTGTAACCAGTGGGGTTTTTTTTTTTTGTGAATGGATAAAGAGGCGAAGGAGCCGTGTAGCAGGCAAGTGAGTGAAATGAATGACGTCGAATGCGCCTTCACCTCACTCACTAAACCTTTCCACTTCCCCAAATTTTATACTTTCCCGTGTTGTCTGGGCCTTTTTCACTCAGGCCGATGGGATTCCTTCATTCAGTGGGTCTACCTGAAGGTGGTTTTAATTTACAGCAGACTGACAAGAAGCACCATTCAGTGGACAATAAAAGTGCTGACCAGCATGTTCACCACTCCCCGAAGGGGAAACGGACAAAAAAGATACTGTTGTGGTACAAGTAAGGTCAGAAATGTCACAGGAATTGGCACAAAAGTGCAAGAGCGCTTCAGCATAATGAAATCAACAGTCTTGTTTTGTGTCTAAGTTAAAGATATATTATAAATAGAGGACCTATGATCACAAAAGGACTTTTCTGGTAGAAGGAGGAAGCGTGACTTAATATGACAAACAGAATATGAGCTGTTAGGCAAAAGTGCTTAGTTGTAGTCTGCTTTATATCTGCTACCCAGGCATTTTCACCCTCATTGTCTTTTTCCTACGCTTCCCTTTTATATATTATTTCAGACTTTCTATTTTCAATTGCACATTCACCACATCACATGTAGTAATAAAATTAGTTTCTCTTGTCTATTTTTTGTTTTGTGGACAAAACGAGAAGCCTATGCTGTGTCATTTAGAGAGGAGGAAGGTTAATAACAGAAGGGGTCGGGGTACAGTAGCAAACTGTGTTGCGACAGTGATGTCCTCTATGGAGAACACTGGCCTGGGTAGATGTCAGAGAGGAGGAGCGAGCTGCATGATAAAGCTGTTGTCCTGTCAGGATGGGGGGAGGGGCGCTCGTAAATGTTCCGCATTCAAAAGCACAAAAGGATGCTTGTGAAGGCATTCCATAGTAGCACCATGCACAACGTTCAGACTGCCTAAACTGTCAGTGCTGTTAGCATTTTGACTATAGCCTCCTGTTGTTAATGGAGCACCTTGAAATGCAGACTTCAGCTCGTCCTCTGCTCATTTGACTAGTCGGGCAGGGTGCCATGTGCGTGTTTTAAATCTCTCATGTCTTTATCAGCCCGGTTCATTATTTATTTCAGTGGTTTTGAACATTTCTGTGAGCATTTTTAATGGAATAGTTCAACATTTGGGGAAATACACTTATTTGCATTCTTGCTAAGAGTAAGATGGGAAGACTGATGCCACTCTTGGTACCTATCGTCTCACCTAAACCTCGGCAATGAAGCAAATTTGTAAATGAGACCCAGCCCCCATGTTAGGAGCCAGTGATTTATAAAGATAAAGACAGCGTAAAGATTCAGAATTCACCCGCATCATGTAACTCTGTAGCCAAAGCTTTGCAGTCTTAAGATCGGCCATTGCACTGATGTACAGCCTTTTCTCCACTTCCATCATGTGATGGGTGGTATTGTGCAAGGGATATGACTTATGCCGCTCTTGGTTACTCCAGTGAGAGAATTCTCACCAGTTGGCCGCAGTAGTTTCATGATATGACACATATACTCACACACATAACACACCCTCACACATACATGCAAGATGCCATGTATGAGGGTTGTCCTGCTGCCGGGACCATCTGTAGCCCTGCAACAGGCCTGTGAGTCAGCAGGGCAGACTAAGTCCCAGGATTCAGGGATTTGCATAAACTCTGTGCAAAGAGAGGTGAGAGAAGAAGTTCGGCTGCTGCTTTCCTCTAAAGAAAATGGCTGCTGAAGGTAACCACAGAGAAAGTCTGCATTAAGACATAATGCAAGCAGATCTGGTTGACTGAACAAGGGGAATCCCTGGGGGTGTTAAAGCAAAAACGTAGCACGCACAAGCTGGTTTTTTTTGTGTGTGTTTTTTTTAAATGATTAGAATGAGCACTCCAAATACTACGTTGTGTGTCATATGATTAACAACACATGAAGAAAAAATGCTGAAGTGAGAAGAGGCTGCCTCGACTCCAAGAACCACAAAAACCAGACATCTGTGTTTCCGATTGTCCGCCAGCATGAGTCTAAGAATGTAAGGATATCGACGCGATTCATTATGGGAGGTGTCTTGAGCATACTGTATGTGTGTGAACTTGCCTGATTGTGTCTGGATGTGTCCTGTTTCACGTGAAATCTTTGCAGCTCTTCAAAATAGTGCTTTTCGCAAACTATAGACGGCTCATCCGTGCTGTGAACATTCAGGAGGTTTGCAGTCTTGTTTGAGAAAGAGGAGAAGCATAATGTATAAACCCTAACGTGCCCAACATTCTCCTTAAACCCCCCTTTTTAGTAAAAGTAACAAAGTTAGAATAAATATTACATAGTCATTTTGATTCTGGTTGTTCCTGTGGGACTTTTTCTATAAAGCACATGAGGTCCATATACGTTATGAATAACTATATAATGCATTTATGATGATGACTGTTATATACTGAGATATGTGATTTAGTTATGTTCCTTATTTCTCGGATGTGTCCTCGTATAGGCATGAACCAAGGGCTGGAGAGATAGAGTGACGGGCCATGAAAGATAGGGGGATGTGTAAGAATCTGGAGACGGAGACAAGAGGGAAGTGAGGTTAGAGGCAGATGTTGTTTTGACTTAAATGTTGGCCACAACAGCAGATTATGGGGGGAAAACATAATGGAATGGGGTAGTGAAATTGGGCCAGGTCACCTTGACCTGTCGCTAGACGTAATGAATTGACTAGGAGGTGAGTTGGGGAAAGGAAGGGCAAGCTGAGAAAGGTGGAGACTAAGGTTAGAGGTATAAAACCCGCCATTTGAGGGAGGTTTCATTGGTTCATTCCATATTTCTGCTGAAATATCTGATGTTCACCTTTGTACTAAATTGTTGCAATAAAACTTATAAAAGTGAAGTGACTTATAGAAGTGACTCCGAACTTTCCTTCGACTGAAAATCCACCACATTCCAAACTGAGACTTGAAAGTCCCAGCGGGTTAAGTATGCAGATCCAAATGTGGTATTTCTTTCAGTCTGTGATGGTGAACCTACTAGGGAGCTGAAGCCTGATGAACTGCCAAAAGGCAAACTGTCAAAGGAACGTAAACAATGAAATATTGAATACTTTTGGCAATAAAATACAAAGAAATAGCAATACACTATATTATTCTATTGTATTATTCTATTACTTTGTCTGTGTTTGTGACCCTGTATATTCCTGTAACTGGATAATAGTGTTGAGTTTGTTGTTGCTATTTTAACATTTGCTTTTGGTCTCTCACCACGTTAGTCTTCCAGGAGCGTCCTAAGCTTCCTCCGACTCAGGCCCAGGCCACAGCTCGTAGCATCCCACCAGAGCAGTACTCCTACACCGCCTCCATCCTCAGGCTGCTCCGCAACAGGCCCTTCATCTTCCTCATCGTCACTTATGGTTGGTCATCGCTGTTCTCCAAAGTACTATTCATTAAATTGTGTTGATTATTTTTTATGATCACGCATGGCTTTAAAGTCCGTTTGAAACAGATTATTGATGTGAAAATGCCTATTTTAGATTTTGTTTACATTCCAGCAGCGTCTGTAGGCGAGATTTTGAAGTTTTCATTAAGAAGACGATAAATGCAGCTTGAAAAAGTGGTGAAAATTACATTGGTTGATGTCTATTGTCAGTATGAATCCTCACAGTGACTATTAAATTAATCCAACTCAAAATGTTTGCCAGATTTAGGTATTCTCCAACACGAGTCACTGATTCTCCTGGATAAAATCTGTTATATTAGCATGGAAAAACCCCTAATTGATTTCCAAGAAAGCCTCAAGACTTTCCCTGGCAACAAAGTTCGTTTTATATCTCATTAAAAAATGCACACGAGTCATTAGTTATGCAAAAGCTCACAGAGAAGAGAGGACCTTTTCTCGGGAGGAGTCCAAAGTTTTTGTTTTTTAAAGGTCTGACAATGTTTAACAATGAGTTTCTTTGCCGTCTGTCCGGTTAGTCGAGTTTGTCAAGTCACAACAACTGTGCCCAACAGCTGGGACCAGTTTGAGGAAGCACTTTGACCTTACTTGACCTTCACGTGTCATTTCATGTGACTGTGTGTGTGTGTCGCTCTGTCTTTCTGCTTTTGATCTTTGGGTTGCCAGATAGGAGCACAGAGTCAACGTGGTCTCAGATGTACCTGCGATCGCCGCTCTGTGTCCTGCATGTTGCAGCTGTTTGTGTAACTGAGCCGCAGCTGCTGTTCCTGAATGGCTCATTTACACATTAATATTTGCAACTGGTATAAAGTAAAAACTATATATTAATTGGTATTTTTACATTTTGCTTCCTCACTTAGTTTATTCTCTTAACATTTTTTTCTCCCAAAAATGGTGTTGATGATCTTGCCGGTGTGTGTTCCTTCTATGTAATTAATGTTTTAGTTACTGACAAAAAAAAAAATCACTCTGTGCCGATCTTTGCTTTTTATAGATGTCCTTGGTTTGGGACAGCTGTCTGTTTTGGAAAATAGCCTGATTAGCTGCATTTGACACTAAAAAACCAAAACCATTTCCGCTACTTACATTACGACATTTCATAATTTGCTGGAGGATGTTACCTCTCAGCGCTTCCTTAACGTTGGGAAACATTTCCTGAAAGATTGTTTCATCCAGTGGTGTGCAGATCTTGTTTAACAATATTTCCCGGCTCCCAGGTTTGAACGTGGGCTGTTTCTATGCTGTCGGCACGCTGCTGAACCGCATGATCATCCAGCATTACCCTGTAAGTTGTGCCCACTGTGCCCATCAGGACATATTTGCACAACAGTGTTTTGCCTTAGTGTTCCCGCTGTGTTGACCTCCAATAGCATCTCTTACACAAAACTCTTGGAACACTTTCAACAGTTTGATTTCAGCGGTTATATTTTGCAGTGCAACTACACGTCGCAACTTCACCTAGAAAGCTTTAATAGAAATAATGTAACTTAAATTTAATAAAATGCACTGTGGTAATAGATTTCACACAGGTTAATCCAGCTTTCTCTGGACACAGCATTCATTTGTTGCTAATTAGAAGGTATTTCTTTCTCATCATTTCCTCTGGGAGGTGCGGTAATGTCTATACTAACACAATGTTACATAAGCCAAGTAGACTGAAACTATGGAGAAAGAGGATGCTTTTAAGTATTGATACAGGCTGCTACTAAGATATATGTATATAATTTTATGGAATAATGTTGCCTGCTGAAGCTTTTAATTCAGTTTTACACCATCAAAAGGAGGTGTGGGCAAAGCATTGTTGTTGTTTGAGTTTAATGCAGAAACTCACATTCACCTTCTGCCTTCTCTGAAACTGCCTTTCCTTTCCTTGTTATGTAAGACCGCAAGGTCACTAACCTGTGTCCTTTCTTCCTCGACCCGTCAGGGAGAAGAGGTGAATGCTGGGAGGATTGGCCTCACCATTGTCATTGCAGGGATGGTCGGCTCCCTGATCTGTGGCGTTTGGTTGGACAAAACTAAAACCTACAAGTAAGTGTTTGGTCATTAGAAAGGTGCACGGAGAGCGAGTTGTAGTTCACCGATGTTCACCGATAAATGCCGATAAATGAACAAAAGAAAAGAAGATTATGATTGATTGACACAAGCTTTTATTCTGTTCGGTTTAATGTCATTTCGCTTCTCTGTTCTCCCTTGTTTTGTGTTTACGTGTTGGCCGTCGGGCCTCTGGGTCTGTTTAGCCAGGTGTAGCATGCTGCTCTAACAGTGATCCTTCTGACCCCGTGCTCCTGCCTCATAGGCCCTCAGCCAACCCCCCTCTGTCATATTTACTTTTTAAGAGTTTTGTTCTGCAAATGGGGACATGTGGGTGGGTTTTGTGGCTACATGCACCTGGCTCTGTTGTCTAATCCAGACATTTTAATTTTAATTACTCTCATACGTATTGTCATTTTTGCCCATTCTCAAATACTTTATCTGTTAATGTCAGCATTTCAATATTGTTAAGAATCTTATGAAATTGCTTTAGAAGTTACTGTGGTCTGCTGTAGCACCTGCTCTAGCCACAAAAATAAAAAAAAAGCTGCAATATGCTTTACTAAAATGTATAATGATGATTACAGTATTCAATGTTGTGTACTGTATTTCCAGGCAGACGACGCTCGCTGTCTACTTCATGTCTCTGGTGGGGATGATAGTCTATGCTGCAACACTCAGTCTGGGACACCTCTGGGTGGTCTTCATCACTGCTGGAGCTCTTGGGTATTCTTTTATCTTTTAAATTTGTTTTTATGTCTTTTCTCATGTGTATGATACTTTATTCAAAATACACTTAATTTGTTCAAAGGGAAAGAAAACTGAAATGATATGAATCTAAAACTATATTTACTACCAAACACCCAAAAATATTCTCATTCAAGATGAATTATATGTTAGGACACTCTAACTATGTGCACAGTCCTCACACAGTGGCTGTTTCTCCTCCAGTGCAGTTTTTTTTTTAAAACTAATATGAATCACAGATGGAAATCTTGTGCAACCCTGTTCCATTGAATTCACTGAATTCTGTTATGGTAAATTCTCCAAATGCAGTATTTCTCGTGACATTTGCAGCAATAATTTACAGCCCTGTTTATTTAGTTTTAACTTTGGCCTGACAAGCATTCACAGAAACACTTTACACTCAGCAGGACTTGTGGTAAAAATGTGCCTTTGTGAGCGCTGATCCAGTGGTCGCACACTCAGTGCAGCCTCCTGCTCATGGGAAAGGAAAAAACGTAGGAAGAGAGGCCATAATGTACTCTGCCATTACTGCTTTACAGGGAGTCCTGGATAAATGCTGCATTGGACAATTAAAACGTTCAAAACAGTAGTAATATTCAAAATTACAAGTATCACAGTGAAGTGGGTAGAGCACATAATAAAGGTTGTAGAGCCACTATGAACTGGAAAGATTGCACATCTTTCTAGGTGAAAATGATCTACAAGGCTTCACCCATTTTCATATGTGTTTCTCTCCAGCCAGCAGCACTTTTACATCCAGATTTAACCTTTTTATGTGGCTGTTCTATCTGTGCTCTTCAGTAGCACAGATTGGTCTTCCAGATTGCGCTCGCCCTTTCTGTGTAGGCCTACACCTACCTAATATAGTATATGTGCACACACATGCAAGGCCAGACCGTGTACATCGTGCATGTGACTCAGGCTGACTTGTCAAATAACTCGCTTAAAGCTTCATTTGATAATGGAGACTAAATGAGCTCCAGCTAGCTTCACATTCCTGCTGGGATTCCTGGTAGTCAGCTGATGAAGTTGGCCCACGAATTTGTTGTTCTTCCCCCATTGGATTTTTCTATGTATGATTAGCTAATCCCGAAACAAACCCCCAATGGGACATCAAGTATCATGTGTATAGAAAAGGCAACAACGTGCAAAGCATCATATTTAGACCGGTACTTAAATGTCAAAGAAAAACAGCATATTGTGACTCAGGCTGAGGTGTTTCACTGCTTCTGCCATGTAAGAACCATGTAGTTTCACTTGTTGTCACTTCAGTGGAAGGATTGCATGGCGCTATTGAGTGAGAAACGCATATGTTGCCACTGGTTTGCTTTCAAAACCTGTTGTTCCTGTATCACACCGCCAATGTCATTAAAAGCCAATGGCGTTAGTCATTACAGTGGGTACAAAGTTTTCACCCACATGCCAGTTTTATTATTAAGAGGGAGAGGCAAAACACATCGCATGGGCAGAGCATGTGCAGGAGGTGTGTTTGTTGTGAGAAGCTACTTAATCCTTTACATGCACATTTCAGCTTTTTATTATTGAAATTTAGATCAAATTAATACCAGCAATCTTGTGGTTTAGCCGAATACAGATCTGCAAATAAATAAACTTGTGATTCTATGTGATTGAGTTATGTTAACTGTGTGTCCCTGTGATCCTGTATGCGTGTCCAGGTTCTTCATGACGGGCTACCTGCCGCTGGGCTTTGAGTTTGCGGTCGAGCTGACGTACCCAGAGTCAGAGGGGACCTCGTCCGGACTCCTCAATTGTTCGGCACAGGTACAGCCCTGTGACCTGTACGGTCGCTCTCAGCATAATGGTGCGGAATAGCCCAGCGCATCAGCAAAGACATGGCATGAGAACAAATGTGTTGTTTTTACTGGTTGTACAGAGAAGCGTGAGTCATCCCTTTTCTTTCACTCCGTTTCAGTTCAGGTTTCCAAGAATACCTGGGCTCGTGTTTTAAAGCAACATATAGCTCAAACAATAATGCAATTATTACCAGTAACCATCTGCAGAATTGGTCCAATCAAATGTGTTTAAATCCTGATTTGACTAAAGTCTGCAGATTAGTTTGTTCCTTGCAGACCTGGAGCCCGTTTCATCGTATTCGCAACATGAGTGCTGCGATTTGACAGCACGACACAAAACACCATACTTGCAAATCATGCATTGTGGTGGAAATCTGAAATTGGAACACATAGAGCTTGGTATTCTCCAGGAAGTTCATTTACATTCTGCAGAATGGCCCACCCTACACACTACAAGTACGCAGAAATTGTAACTTTGGCTTCTCTGTTACCTCTCTTTATAGTTAAAGTAACGCCCACATTCTACATAGGAACTTATCTTCTAAATTCAGACCTTGGGAACTGAGTAATGAAGTCATTAAGTAGTAAAGTAATAATCAGGATGCAACTGCCACGTGCAGACATCCTATGCCATGTATGCTTAAGGTTAACCGACAGAACATAGAATAAAACCATTATAAAAAGTTAATTTTCCATCACAGCATGAACATGTGAGAGGCCTGTAACAATTTATTCGAGTTTCCGAGCAACAATAATTCATGAAACATGAGGCTACGACCATTTACAGTCTGCACATAAGCAGCGATTGCAAAAGAGTTTGTGTGAAACAGGCCCCTGGATAGCTGATTGCAGGTAGTGGCACCATACTACATACTTCCCCTGAATCTTTTGACTGCAGGGAACTCTGGGAGATATGGATGTCACTTCTTATAGGGCTTAGCTGCTGAGGGACGAACGTGAGGATAAGCACATCTCTTTTTCTTTTTTGTTGTTGTTGTGGCTATATGTGTG
The DNA here is from genome assembly GCA_036023855.1 of Gadopsis marmoratus. NCBI lineage: Eukaryota > Metazoa > Chordata > Actinopteri > Centrarchiformes > Percichthyidae > Gadopsis > Gadopsis marmoratus. The sequence continues at coordinate 23,006 of JAVQJF010106880.1, forward strand.
CGCGCAAGCTCCTACTTTAGTCCTAACTACTGTATGTTCTGCAAACACAGGTATTTGGCATATTATTCACCATCTGCCAGGGAAAGATCATCGACAACTACGGCACACTGGAAGGAAACATCTTCCTCTGCGTCTTTCTCCTAATTGGCACAATAATGACAAGTAAGGCCTTTCTGAGTGCGAAACATATAGAGTCATAGCAAGCTACTGATTTTATGCCACACTAATTGTCTTTGTCTGTCACGGTTTCTGTTATGAGTTTCCTGTGGGAGAATGTTGAATTCCAAGAATGTAGATCATAGTTACTGTATAATTTTGAAGGACTGTTTCAGGGTTGTTATGATACAGATAGAATATTTCCAGCACAATGACTGATGTGTTTTTACTGTATTGTTAACACAGAATCTTGCAGATCAGGGTTTATAGTTCCTATAAATGATTTCAGTTGCTTTTAAAGGGGTTTTACTAAAAACACAACACTGTTTAACTGAAGTTTGGGGGAAAGACGGTGTGTAACTGCACGCATTTCCTTGTTCTGTCCTCCTCAGTCAAACGTTTGAGTGAATGTTTGTTTGTTAAGCAAAGCGTTGAGCGGAAGCTTTGAGGCAAACAAGTCAGAGGGTGAAGCGGTCAACATTTTGTTGTACGCTGAAATTTGCATCACTCAAAAGTTAATAAGCATAATGTCGGAAATGCATCACACAGTAGCAGTTTGTTTTCAGCTATTACATGTGAGACAAAACCGCAGCTGAACCTCCACTTCTTTGATGTGTGATACACTGTAGAGTCCATCAAAATGCACATACTGTATTGGCTCTGTAATATATTCAGTTACAAAGGTCATAATTTGTCGTGAAACATAGAAGTGGAAAAGTAGGTTAATGATTAAGTTGCAATCAATGATTGTGCAATATAGAGTTGGTTTAGACTTGCTCTATATTAACAAGTGCTATGAGATAACTGTTATGATATAGCGCTATATAAATAAAATTGAATTGAGTACAGCGTTTGAGGATGCGTTGGGTTGCATGACTTGAGTTGGATGCACTGCATTTTCTTCAGATTAGGGTTTGTTGCCACACAGCCTTATGTAATATAGTATTACACTTAAATAGAACCACTGTTTGATTGTAATGTGTCTGTGCATAAGAGCCATCTACTGGATAGTCCCCTTTATTACATCATGCCATACAACCACACTTTTATGTCTATATCATGAACCTGCGTATGCCTTTTGTAGGTGCCTTTACTCCAGCAGGATGTACCTAAAGTATTCTTTATATTGCTTTGTAATAGCAGAGTCATGTGTCAGTATCTCATGCAGGCTTTACCTGTACTTACATCTTTATGTGTCTGCAGGTTTCATCAAGTCTGACCTGCGGAGACAGAATGCAAACCTTTTGGTCAGAGCAGCAGTAAGTGTAACAGCTTACTCCGACACCTGAACCGAACGGCGCCGTCGTTAATGTTAGTCCAAATGTCTGCTGTGAAAAGGCCCAGGTGTTATTTGTTTGCATGGAAGGCATCATGCAGTCCGAGTCACGTGTGCTTCTTGTGCTGCTCCAGCAATAACACACCCTGTGCTCTCTATTGTGTCTATTTTGTCTTTGTCAACTTAATTCGGCCTGTCACGTCTGTCACAATTTTACATAGAAATGTTGTTTGAATATGGCAGCTGCAGATGCATGTCGGGCCGTTTTCATCGTTCTCAGATGTCGTAGGTGTCTCACGTTGTAAAACACAGCATGCATCCGCTTACATGTTAAGAAATGTGGTACAAAGAGACAAATTGCCCCAAATAGAGCAAAATTAAGTTTTAACATGTGAATGTGACACAAAAGCAAACAAAGCAATAAGGAGGCGACTAGATCCTAGACAAAATCGTGGTTATTAATGTCTGGTTGGGTGTCCAAGCTCCGTGGTGAAGTAACTGATGAGTGCTGAGAGAAAATCTGCAGTCAAATACCTCACATCCAATAATATATTCCAAAATTGTGGTGGAGAGTTAGATGAGACGATCGATACCGCGCTGTTAAATACAAACCTAGAGCCAGGAGACGATTAGATTAGCTTAGCTTAGCATAAAAACTGAAAGCAGAGGGAAAACAGCTAGTCTGTCTTTTATATGTTACCAAACTGGAAATACTCAGTTTAGAGGTCCAGACCTGGGTATACACTCCAACCTACCGGTATCAATTTTCTTGTCTAACTCTAAATAAAGCAAATGAGCATCTTTCCCAAAATGTTAAACTATTCCTCCAAAACATCCAAGCTGGATGTTGATTGAACTTTAAGAATCATTTGTCTTTTTTAAAATACAACCATAACAGAGGCTAGTCATTCAGGCAATCATTCTGTGAAGGGAATGGCAAAAACGGCCTGTTACATCGGATGCTGTCGCAGCAACTTCATCCCGGACTGGAGACTCACGCCTCTGTAAACGCTGAATGAGAAGTGATCAGCAGCTGTTGTTTTAGGCCGAGGGGCAGATGTCAGGACACGACTACGGAGCCACGGCGCCGATGTCCGAGCCATAGAATCCTGCTTCTCAAGCCTGATCAAAAAAAAAAAAAAAAAAACACTGCTCAAATCGTAGCGCAACACGCACTTGCACTAAGGTAGGAGCACAGAGCAATCGGCACACACTGTCCGCGATCACCAACACCTGCTGCACATCCTTTCAACTGTCACCGCTGAACCTGCCTTTTCTGTTTCCCACGACCACGCTGAATAATATTCACTCAATCAGCCAATGTTTTTCACTAAGCCTGATTCACTTTGTGATTTTCTTCAACTGCATCAATTGCAAATCCATCTGAATTTGACTCGACTCATTTCAGGTCAGCACAGGCGATAATTACCCGATCACAGCCCATGAGCCTGCTATATATTTGAGAAGGACTATATAACGATGCCATATAAGATTTCAGATCTAATATTGGTATGCAGAGGCAATCTTTATTTATTTATTTTTAGATGTTAATACAAAACCTCGCAGCTTATCTGAAACTGCAGCTCTATTTGTGAAACTGCTGTTATATTTACTGTTTTGATCTTGTATGTCAAAGAAGACATTTTGAGATGTAAAGCACAGGTGTAAATAATAAAAATGAATGATGGCTGAAGTCCATTCAGCTGCTTCAGTTTCACCAGTGCGATGCGCGCTCCCGCGGGGGGGGGATGCAGAACAAACCGAAAGGATGGGAGAGCTTTCTGAGATTCAACAATTCACCTCTCGGCTAGCTCGGGGTGCAGAATTAGCTGTTAGCTCCAGCAATTTTTATGAAGGCGTTGGGTGGCTTTGTACTGAATGTGCAGGAATAAATGCCTGTTTTAAGGTACGACAGCTCACACTGTTACTGCGTGTTCAAGGCCGTTTTGATGAAGAGTGCGATCGATGATTTGGCGATAAAGGTGCAGACTGATGGCTTTGGATGGAAAATGCATCACGGTGTTAAACTGATAATGTTTCTGAGAAAAGTATGCAGAGTCTCTTTTGATCCACATGATCCTGTGTGGTTGATAAATAATACAGATTACAGTATTTCAACGCAGGATTTAGTTTATGAGTGTATACACCACAGCCATATCTAATATGACTGTACAGTATATCCTGTGTGTGGTATATTTTGAGGAAATGGCAGGATTTCCAGACATACTAAAGTTACAAATAACCAAAATTAATGCATGTGTGCTTTTAGCCTATGCAGCAGTCAAGCAGCAGCTATTTCACGCTAACGCTACTTTATTTTTATGCCAACGTTACTTGTTGATTGGGGGCTTCTGTGCTTTTAACCCGAGCTGCCCCTCAATAAGGTTTGGGAAACGCACAGAGGGGTCATTTCTCTCTACCTGTAGTGTAGTGTAGTGTAGTGTTATCACTGCTACTAGTTGCAAGAGCTGACAGATGTTTTTATCAAAGGTGTCGTGCGGTTTTGAAAATGCAAGAGAAATTCACCTCTAAACAGTGATTGAACTTGTTTCCAGCAAGTTTCTGCGATTTCTAAATACTGAAAATGTCCATAATTATGTTGAATCCATAAAACATCTGAATTAACAAACCTATTTTGATTGATAGGTACCTTCCGACTGCCACAACGGGAGCCCGGCTGAACCTTCCATTGTCAAAGAAGCCATGTTTTAGACCGCCCGTGCATGCATGCAATCATGCAATCATGCACACACACCAACATAAAAGCCTTGAGAATGACCATGATCTCCTTCCTGTTACAGTGTTAACCTACTGAAGTAGATTAGCACAATCAGGAAGTCTTGAGACCCACTTCCCTTCTAAGAAGAGTTAGGTGTACAGTGTTGTATTAACAATTTATAAATAAGAACTTCTATGACTGGATTAAATCTGATATTTAATGCACAATTATTTGAATATAAAAATGTATTGAAATATTTTTCAGAAATATTTTTTAATTGAAATATTTTTTTATATTTAAGTCTAAATGAAATTATGTCGCTAAATATGGGTGCAGGTACGTTTGCCATACTAGATATGCATTAATATGGTCATTAAACAGGTAACCATGTAAAGTAAGTATCCACATTTTTTGGTAGGTCTTTGTGATTTAAAATAATCTTTTCAGCAGCAGATTAAAGGTTTTCTAATCCGTGGCAGGTGACTGTAAGGAATAAAATACTGGGGACACAGTTATGTAATATTCTTTGTAACACCATTCATGTTCACTGACTGAAATAAAAAGTTGCGTTTCCTCATCTGGTGTCTGGTGTTTACATGGCTGTGTATGTGACGGTGGAATGACTTGGCTGAAAGTCAAGGATCATTGTAGAACTGTCTCCCAAAAAAATGTGCAGCACACCCAAATCAAGTCAGCGATCAGGGACAAAGTGTGCAATATCATATTCTACATACTGAATGTGGCATTGACGTGTGTAATCACGATACAGATGCCACTGATTACGATGTCCGACATATTTAAAGATATACGTGTTGTCTTCCAGCAGGTTCAGTCTAGACACAGCACTTCCTGCTCTCCAGTAATCGCGGCATGACATGTTGACCAGAAGACTTGGTGACATGCAGGTTTTGTAGAAGTAGATAAATATAACTTGAATGTTTTTCTTGCCAGCAGGTCTGGATAAGGTTTCAGTCATTTCACTCTTTAGTAGTGCTGATCATCCTGAACCAAGATGTGCAAATCAGGTGCAGCCAAACAAAATGAAGTGGCTGCTATGATAAAGCAAAGGTGAAACACTCTCAAGGCCAAAAATAGAAAATGTATTGTGGTGTTTTGTATCTTCTGCCCATTTGTATGTAAACCAGTGGGGAAAAGTAACTAAGTACATTATTTACTGTATTTAAGTAACTACTTTGATGTACTTGTAAAAATGTTTTCTTACTTTTACTCCACTACATTTCACAGGGAAAACTTTTTTATTCCACTACATTTTCCTGACAGTCGTTCCCAGTTAGTTTCCAAATTCAGATTTTACATTTGTTCTTTGAGTATCTCAGATGGATAACATTTAAATAATTGTCTGAGGCTCAAATACTTAAAACGATCCATTATTTCACAAAAAGCAATGATTAGAGAAAAAAATCCCCAAAATAAATATTTAAATTTGTGTATCTGAATTTTGTTTATCTTTATCTTTAATTTATCTTTTGACTTGATTGGGAACCTCTAAACTAAACAAGCTAACTGTATACAAAGTTTGCTAAAACCTCATAATATAAATATATAAATAAATTCAGGATTGTGGGAACCCCTCTTGGCCACATGGTGGTAGCATTGTTACCTACAAACTGCACGGACTCCTCTCGTGAACAAGAAGGCCCAATGGATTCAAGTGAGGAGCCACAAGAAGTACATTGTTCATAATTTGAGTTCTCAGTGGCCCAATGATTGTTTATACTGTGATTGAATCAACTTTAAAACTGTCTCCTACAGAGCAGCCTGAATGGAGACCTGCAGATCTAAAGCGTCGGCCTTAAACGACTACATTAAACTTCTCATAAATAGAGATAAAGTTGCTGCTGAGCATGAGATCATCCTGACTCTAGGCCAGTACTCAGAGAGCAGCTCCCATCTGACTGATTCTCTGGTGATCTCATTGTTCTCTAGTTAGCTAATGACTGATCCTTGGCATAGACTGGTTGTTAAAGTTTCTGTCATGGGTTTTTCCTGCTACTACAGGTTCATTAGCACATGGATCTGTGGAAATACTATGCATTAATGCAAAATACAGCTGAGGGGATGTCAAAATACCACTCTCTGCACTCCAATAGCTCACTAACTAACACATTTGCCAGTCATCAATCCAATCAACGTCAAATGCTGTTTTTATTATTTTAACACATACCTTCCTGAGAAAAGGAAGAAGAGATTTCTGTTTGGTTTTGTGGAGAAGGTGCAAGGTTGACATCATACCCATGCAACACTGCCCCTTTTAGTCATTTGTTGTGTCAACACTATTTATACTGTATGCCACACAGCAGTTTTCTTCTTTTATGACATTTATTAACGTGGAATATATGAAGTGGAAGGTCACAAAAGGACGAGGACGAGCAGGGTGTGACCTCAGGCTTGCTGGGGAAACTCCTGACTGACGGCCTGCCCACCCACATGTAGAGATGGATGTTTGAATAAGGCCCGTTGTATATATGTGACATTTTAGAGCTGCTTGGAAGAACTTACTGTACATGCAAAAACTTAGGTCACTTGGTTCTTACTAAGGGCTTTTGCTTGCTGTCATTTCATCGGTTCCCTGGTTTTGCTGATTGAACAAGTGACTCTTAATGCAGATAAAGTCAAGGGTATAAGGGAATTTGGAAGGAACATTAAACAATTTTCTTCTTTCATCCTTAAATACATTCTGTGGGTGTTAGGTCACAGGTGAGCTCAATACTTACTGTGTTGGTATTACACAGACAAAAACAGATCTCTTGCTCTGTAACATAGGTAGGAGTGGGCGACAATGCTTTTTATTTCACAGTACATGCAATTTTATACTGTGATGTTGATTATTCGCTAGAAATCCAACTGAGAAATCTGAAATTAAATTAAATAAGAGCTGATTTAAATACATGAAAAATCAAGATAATTCCTCACTTTTACGAAGTGATATTATACACAAAGTCGTACTCACTGATTTGCAGCATTGCCTACAACAAACTTAACTTTAATGAAAATGTTTGGCATTTTGGGAAACACGCTTATCTGCTTTCTTGCTGAGAGTTGGAGAGAAGACTAGCTGAGCTTAGCATACAAACTGGAAAAAGGGGAAAAGTGTTCTGTCCAAAGGTAAAAAGAATCTGCCAACCAACACGGATAAAGCTCCATAATTAACACAATAATCACAAACAGTAATGTAAAAATGACACTTTGTGGTTTTAGAGGGAGTGATGTAACTATTTCTTTGTGAACAATAGTTTATCCATCTCTGCTGGTTGCTTGGCAACCACAAACACTCCAAGACCACATATTGTCAATTTTGACTTTACTGTTTGTTGTACGGATTAAACAACCATGTTAATCAGTGAGCTCTGGAGGTCCTGGCAGGCGTATTTTATAATAATAATAATAATAATACACTTTATTTATATAGCACCTTTCATACAGGGGGTGTAGCTCAAAGTGCTTCACAAGAGAGAGAAGAAAGAAAGGAGAGAAAGAACAAAAAACCCCAAAAAGAAATAAATAAAAAACATAATAAAGCAATGCTGAATAAATACGTTTTCAATTGTCATTTAAAAATGTTCTCAGAGTTTGCATCTCTTATGCAATCTTTGGGTAGGGAGTTCCATAGTTTTGAGTAATAGTTAAAAAATATGTATAATTATAGACAGAGTCAGTCTACCCGTGTCCCCATCCAGTCTTTATGCTAAGCTAATCGCTAATCCTGGCTCAAGTGTCACAGCTAATGCACAGACATCAGAGTGGTATCGATCTTCTCATTAACCCTTGGCAAGAAATAGACTAGGGGGATTTCCTTAAAATGTCAAACGGTTCTATTAAAGAATAGCTAACTCTGTATAAATTGCATGCCGTTCTAAACTTCGCCCTCTCGTCGACATGGCTACAGACGTCGTAATGCGACAGATTACCAGCGTTACCACATGATGGGTGATGGTGTACCTCACTGTTGTGGCGCGCAGCCCGTAAGCACAAATAGTGAATCCTCCTCTGTAAGGATCCATGACCTGATCACTTAGTCTGCACTGGTGTTGGATGACAAAGTACGTCATTGCCCTGAGGGTGGCTGATCCTATTTGCCTGCTGGCGCTTCACAGTTATTATCAACTATCCCCACCATGATCCATCCTGCGCCCACGAACCCAAAACCTAAAATACACAGCTGAAATTACAACCGCTATATTTAGTTTGCCTACAGAGGTGGGAGGAAAGCAGCATTGTGCGCTCGCAGTCGTATGCAGTTTACGTCAAATGAGGTTCGGGGACTAGATTGTAGGCCTTCTCACGGCAAGTTAGACAGTAGAAATAAACCCTCAATTTGCCAACAAGCGAGCGCAGATACCCAACAGGCTCATAAAGCGTGACCTGGAGGGAGAGCTGTGGAGGGAGGAGGCTGAAAGCGAAACGCAGCGTGACACAGTGCCTCCTGTTTACGTTGCCTATTCAAACAGCAACTGAGATTGATGGTGCTGGCCACGTACAGCACACCGTAGTAAAAGAGGGAGATTTACTTCACACACACACACGGGCGGGAAAAAGAGAACTAGATAAAGCCTTATTGCATTTTGCTAGAGATGAGAAAAACAGAACGAAGGAGCACAAAAAAAACCCCAGTGAGACTCTGTAGCTGACAAGCAGGATATAAAAACAACAGCAAAGAAAAAACAAATACTTGAAAGCGGGGAGATGAAAGTATCACTAGGACTGAAAGTGAAATACGAGTAAGTGCGGCGAAGACTTTGTCATACGCAGATGGCCACTCTGTGTAACTTGGAGAGGCTGCTGAACGAGCACCTCATCCGTGCACATTCTGGAGATCTGTAACTCAGTCACAGATGGACTGCAGAGAAGGGAGGCGCTGCTACGAAGTCAAACTGTAAACTGATTCTTGATATTCAACAGCGGCTCGGTGCCAGGGGAGCTGTGCTTGGTACCAGCATTGTCTTCCTCCTCACTCCACAGAGAAGATAAAGGCTTCTCTCATTCTCTCAGTTCAGCCACTCTTCTTCTTCTTCTCCTTCTTGTCTACAGTTTGTCGGTGTGTGGCCTCCTCCGGCCAGTTCGATAATGAGTGCTTGAAGTACCAAACACAGAAAATCTATGCTTGACTTCCTATTCTGAGCATACAAAGACACATCTATTTGGTGCTCTTGGTATTTGTTAATGCTCGGGTCGTGCGGACGACTTCAGGTGGAGCAGAGAAGGAAAACAAAAATCCTCCAAAAGTGAACAGGCAGAAGCCATGTCTCTTCTCTTGCTGTACAAACCCGTACAGATTGTTGTTTATTACGTCTCATAAAGATGATTTAGAGTTCGCGCAGACGGCTCTCGTCAAAACTACTTTGACATTCATTAAATCAGTTGGGTTTTTTTTTTCCCCCAGCAGAGCCAGCAACTTTCATTAACCATCCCTCTGCTTTAATTTTCTAAACGATTTGAATAACTTTATGTCATGGGGAGTTTCATGTGGTTCCCCATGATTCCAGCACGAAAACCTTTGGGTGCCACACTAGCATTTGCCTTCAATTCTGTCACACAAAAAAGGGCGTTGCGGCGTGTGTTGTGGCTGTGTTGATTAGCTACAGCAGTTGAGGGCTAATTTCTTCCAGTGTTCCCCGAAGCTCGTGTGTTGTTTTCATTTTATTGTTCATGGGGAAAATGGCTCAGCCGGTAAAAATGGAAAAATCACTTAATTTTTCCTCCACTGCAGCGCTACTGTTTTGGCTTTTGGAGCGCTCTCCTCCGCCCACGCAGCCGTTTGGAGACTGGATCTCCAATAAATGGTTAATGTTTATGGGCATGTGGAGGTAAAGGTGCTACCAAGTCTTGTCGCAATGTAATGACCAACAGTACTGTTGGACATGTGGAACATTTCTTTTACTGTGCAGCACACACTTAATGACAAGCGAGGTATTCATGCAGTAGGTTGCAGAAAAAAACCCTTCTACCTTAATTTGCCTTCATCTACCTTTACATTTCTTCTTCTGCGAGCAGGAGAGGCCTGGGCGAGGGCTGTCGGAGGAGGTTTCTCTGCCCTCCTCGGGTTTCAAAGCTGGCAGGCTGAGGGTTTGTGAGCCTTGGCACTAACACACAGCACCAGGCTTTGAGGACCCAGATTAACCTGCACAGTAGTTAAATAAACACACATCCAAGCGTGGCCGCATGAATGGACGTTTCATCACTGCTTGCCACATTTCCGTGATCGTATTGGGCTCACACCCTGCTGCACTCCATGATGCAATTAAAAATAACAGTCATAACACAAAAACACATGTGGAATAGAAGAGAAACAGAGGTATGGGTACAGTGTGCACTACAGTGTAAACTCCTTAAATTACCTTCACTTCTTCACTATTGAAGCTTTTCAATGACTTTTTTTCCTCAAGATCTGGTTCAGATGTTTGTCAGTTGTTAGCTGCTGTTCCCTTCGCATTGTGCACTTTGGTCCCAGTAAGACTAAAGACCAAATTGGCTTGACCCCAGTGTGTGCATGAGTCTGTGGCAGAGTGGGGGCTGACTTTCAGACAACTGCGGGACGGGAGCTTAGTGGGGTGTAAGTTAAACCCCCATGGTGGCGGGTCATGTTAAAAAAGCAGAGGCGGGGGGGGGCAGGGCTGTTTGTACACAGGGAACCCCGGGCAGCTCAGTAAAAAGAGCTTTATTATTTAGGCCTCTGCCAAGCAGAGATCAGGGTGGAAAATACACAGGATCTCCGGCGCCAAGTCCCTTGCGCTCGGAAAAAACCGCCCCAGAAGCGTCCAAGCGAAGGGCCTGGATTTAATCACCCACCGCGGCATTTGTCCTCAGTCTGAAGAAAGAAAGCTACAATCAGCCTACATCAATGTGACTCTCAATCCCTCCACCAGCAGTCGTATTAAAAACACACATTCTCTATTGTGTTTGTAACCCTCAATTTTAATTCTGGACACAAGTTCAGAAATGACTGATGTCTGTTAACAGAAACTGTCGAACTATTACTTGCTCTGGCAAAAAACGTGAGCCTCTTTAACTTCACGTCCATTGATAATATACACATCCATGCCTACTGTACTGTATGAATATTTGTGTTTTGCTAAAGAGAAAATATGTCATGCACTGTATGGTTCATGCTCATATGCTAGCAATCTTAATTTTGAAATGTTTTCATTTCAAATTAAGCAGTGAGAAATACAGCAGCAGAGCAGAACTGAGGTCTGAACTGAGGTCTGAATCCAGCGAACCAGAAGGACCTGCATGGATCTGAGCTCAGTCACAGTGGATCTGTCACTGTTCCCTTTTGCTTCTGGACAAATCCAATAGGAGATCATTGACACAGACAGAGTACTCATCAGTGCAGTGAGATGTTGGACATTTCAGTTCAATATAGTTGGTGTACAGTCATAAAAGAGTCAATAGATGGATAAATGACATCTGTTCCATTTGTTGGGGGTGGTGGGTTTGTTTGCTGGAAACACCATCAGACCTTTAGTTTTTCATGTGGCAATTTATACCACTCCTCTTATCCATAAACACCTCAGATGTCAAACAATAAATATGAAATAGTGTGGAAAATAATATCTGACCTCTGTGAAAGCCGTTTTGAAAACTGAAATCGGTGTGCCAAAAACTACTCTATCAGACTTGTACTTCCATGCTTTATAATGTCATCACTTAGGTATTAACATTTTTTGGCAGGAAAGACATGGGGACAAATGCGAGGCAGACGGCTGTATCTGTTGTTTCCTAGCATCTCCTCTCACACCCTGCCCACAGGCAAAGTGCTATCTGCTTCAAATCATCCACCTTCAGTTGTCTGCCCAGAAAAGACAAGGTTGCCTGCCTCCCTGACTACAAGCCAGAGACAATGACTTCAGTCCTCATGAGACCAGCGAGGATCTGGTTTTGTCCTTCACCAAATGTGTCACACACCCATCAGTATTTGATCCCTTTCACTTTGCCTGCATGAGAGTCGAAACAGATCTGGGACCTGGGACACCTGCATACACCTGGATACTTTGCTAGGATGATGGTTATTGGCTGGCAGAGCTGTATCTAGGAGAGGTTTGATATAATTTCTGGGATTCAAACTGTGATTGTTAAATAAGCTTTCCTGCTCAAATGTTAAGACTTAAATGATATACGACACAGATCATGCTTTGTGGCTGCCAGAGGCAGTATGTAATACCTGGATTTCATCATGTGCAGGAGGCTGAGACCTAATAAATAAAAATGTGACCTAAATGATGCAAGCGACCTGATAAAGGGGCCTGACACTCAGCAGTTATCGCCATTTTATAATGCTAGCTGTGTACATATCCTACGTGGAAGGAGAAGGAGTTGTAAGGCTCTTATAGCTCTTATAGATCGCTTCCATCGTCCAGGTCACACGTGTCACTGACTGGACATCTTGCGCATGTATCACACAACACAATGTATCACACTACAGTTAGGATTTTGGACATTTTGACATCCATGTCATTATTTTGAATGCTGACATGGATGTAGGCAAAGAGCAGCATTTGTATGTTTAGATTTGTATTTTTGAATCAATGAAACCTTCAATTCTGTAACTTAAAGAAACACTCAAACCGATCAAATAATCTGAATATCATCGTACCTATCCATTGTCTTGCCACATCAGACTCAGACGTTGTTTTTGCGATGTCTCCGCCAAACCTCCAAACATAAGTGGTTTGATGATACTGATTTGTTGAGACCAAGATCACCGGGTTTGCTTGTGTACTTCTCTTCCACATTAGCCTCAGAAAACATGTCCACAATAATCAGATGTCATTTTTCTTTTCATACGCAGTACTAACTACATCATGCTGCACATTTCCAAAGCACTGCTGGACACCAACTCCCACCAACATGTGTTCAAAGAGAATCTCTTCTTAGACGAATACTCTTGAGTCCAACAATCTGCCATAAAAACGGAAAATTTAGCCACATCACCTACACGTCCCCTTTGATCCACCAATAGGTTCTGAGATCACAAGAAAAACTGAATTCTTCAACTGGCCATCATCATCTGGATGAAGATGTTAGAAAGTTAAGGCAGAGAGAGTTATATTCTCAACATATCCTGTTTGTGATTCACCAAACAAACACAGCTGCTGTTGGCTGATAGTGTCCAGGCATCAATCCAGCCGTTACATTGTAACAAAGTACAGTAGGTACACCACTGAAAACATGTACAATGAAGCCTAATTACTAAATTGACATTCATATTAATTACATGTATATCGGCATGCAATTTTGAGTTATAGATCACAATTAAGCATTTTAGAGCAAGTGTTTCTCAAAAGACAAATGACTTTGAGAGTGATCCCTCAGGAGCAGGTGGAGACCAAAAACAGAGCTAAAAGCAGAGTAATTTGTGGACTTGGAGCTGATAATACGCTAATGCGCCATAAAAGCCTTTTAAGGTCATAATGTATGTTCTGTGTACAGCTTGTAACACCAAGTGGCCAAAAAAATAAATGAATGCAGGTTTACTAAGCCTTTTTCCATAGAAGATATTTGGCATGTTAGAGTAGGAAAAGCATAGGTGTAAATAATAAAATTAACGATTTTTGCCTTCCATTTTGCTGCTTCAGATTCGGGGGCCTTGTGTTGTGCATCACACTCTCGTGGCTTACTGGGACACTTACTGGGAACAGAGCCGTTGTTAATGTCGTTATTGTGGATAATGTTCGTTTGCTGTAGAAATGGCCTGTGACGGGGAAACTGAAATTATGAATGAATGATTACGTCATCTCAACATGTAAATACAAATATCTTGTTTATTAATCACTGTACTGCATATACTATAACTATACAGTACATATATGGGTCTGTCAGAATCAGCTCATTCTGTTGTTGCGTACCAAGTATGTAAATCAAGAAGAAGAAATAAGATTTACAGAAATAAATCTTTAAAGCACCTGCTGTTGTGGTCCATGGTGCACGATCTTTGTCTTCTTTGATTTACTCTGCGTCAGAAAACCTGCTGTTGAGTCATCGTCTGGCCCCCTCAGGCTAAACTTGATCCAGGATCCTCTGGCCGGCTCTCGTTTGTTCGTATCACTATTGGACAAAGCAGGTGTTTGAATCATCTCACAGATCTCTGATTTGCTGCATCAGCTGTCCGTCTGTTTGCCTTTTTGCCCTTCTGGCTGAATGTCATGTAAACTCTTTATGTTTGGATCTTAGTGAGGTAAGAAAGCGCCATTCCTCTGGAAACGATCTCTTGGCAAGAAGAGGTCAACTGTGAATGTGATCACTGAGAGCGAAAAGGGAAGTTACATCAGCCCTCCAATAAGCCAGGTTAGCCAATTATGATCAATCATAGTTGCGGACCACAAAGCCCAATGAATGTGTAGTTAAGTCAACTACCGAACCCACCGCCTCTACAGCCTTGGATTTACTCAAAGGCTTTATCAAAAAAAACATATTCCTAACATATGAGCTTACAGACTCAAACAGCTCCTGGCAGCTAAAAGGTGGTTAAAGTACATTTTTGAGGCTCCTTTTTATCCCAGTTTATTCTCTGCCTCAGTGTAAGGGAAGCTACTAACATTATTATTTTTATCCTACATAGCAATTAGCCCCTGCTTTTGTCTTGGCCTTTTTATATTCCTTTCAAAACACCAGTCATCACACAAAAATGTGTGAGTGATGCAACCGATATCCTTCTTAGAGAAATACAGGCTGATGATGCATCGCATATATTTGGTTGTTGGGGTTTTCCCCCCCACTCACTGCTGAGCTTGCTGGAAGCAAAATTGAAGTTAATCACAAGCAAAAAATGAAGCTTTAATGATCCATGAGGGGAATGTTGGTTGCTCTATCAGCAAATTATCAAACGTTAATGTGGTCTGCATTTGTAGCAGGACAAAGCCTTCACAATGCCTCTCATTCACCCATTCGCACACACACAGCCTCGCTCAAGCCTCTTTGACATGTGGACAGGAGGAACGAACCACAAACCGTGCAATTAATGGACGACATGCTCAACCTCTTGAACTGATTATAAAAGCACTTCTATATATATATATATGTAGATGTGAAAAGGGGAAGTAATCCCTGAACTGCTGAATGTATAACATGAAAGAATATTTATGTGAAGGAATGTGGTGCTATGAAAATATATAAAAATAAAAAGATGAACACGGGAATAAATCAGATAATGTGAGCCACAGTTACACAATGTGATCATTTGAATACACAATATAATACACTTATTTATTACTATTATTATTGGATTGGGGTCTAAACAATGACAATAGCAGCTATCAAGCTGGTTATTCAGATGTCAAAAATAGCATTACAACACAATTTAAAGCACACTATTTCATAGAAAACACTCGGACTGGTTTCCTGAGGCTGTAATGTGAATTTAAATTCATACAGGTCTCTCAGTCTTTTGGCACAAGTGTTAAATCCTTCCTGTGACTACATTTGCTATAGTTTTGGCCACCGTTGCTCTCTTGAGATGACGTAAAATGCTTTGCTGGTCTAAAACTAATATTGTTGTATGGGATTTGCAAGGAAATTAGGGTTTCACTTGCAGCCTACAGGGCCCTTCGGCAAGCTGTTCCCTGTGAAAGCGATATTGCAGAGGCTCCGATCATTTATATGCCCTTTCTAATGAACTCAAGTTTGTTTTCCATAAAGAAGGGATTGCTAGTTTATAAAGATACGTATAAGAATGTCTCCCCTATGTAAAACGCAATCAGAACGTGATTGATTTCTTCGCCACATGTATTGACAAAATACTGTAGATATAGAATAGAACATCGCAGATTGTTGTGGTTTCACGCTGACACATGGTGTCACTGTTCAAAGTCACTAGTGGTTATATTGCTCATTTGCTTCTTAAACCACGCATTATGGAGCAGCTACTACTTGCACTGAAGCCTGGTGTCTGTTTTCGCAACAGCCCAAGAAAAACACAGTGCTGCCACGATCTCTCCCTCTACTCTCCACATCAATCCCCCGTGTGGACTGCTGATGCCTTTTTCTCTCCATATGACTCTTATTAGCTTGATATGAAAACCCGGCTTCATCTTTATTCTCATGGTCGAGAGCCATTCTCACTGTGTGCGATTTTCAACCTCTAATCTGTAGTCTTTGCTGCCTCAAATGAGTCCCTGACCAACAGGCCACAAAAAGACTTATTTGTTTTGGATGTACAGTCGAGTGGTTTGAGAGTTATAGTGTGACTCCTGGATCTGATTTTTGTCAGATCGTAGGAGCAGTAAATGGAGATTTTGGAGATAATTTACTTTCAGCCATTGCCCTTTTTTTCTGGGTTAGAATTGTAATCCCATTACTGCGTACAATCAGTGAATGTTTCTCGTAGGACTGCCATTAAACTGTATGGCCTGCACTTCTTTTGAAGTCTTTGTTGTGCTGGGAGCTGCTCAAGGAGCCATTGGGAGGGAGGATTCTGGATAAGGTGTCCTTGCACTGTCAACACTTTAAGAAATCAAAGCCTCCCCGTCCCTTCCTGTGTGAACAGGCCTTCATGTTTTCAATTTCCCAGCGAGTGGTGGACTTTTGACTCCCTTTCGCAATACTTTTCACACTTAAAAAAAACCCTAATGTTGGATGGAGTCTCATGCGGTATGCTCAAGCCTGCAGAGCTGCTGACATGTGCACCAGCTTTAGCTTTCGCAGCTAACGTCACGCCACCATTGCTGGTGATTATTTAGCAGCAGGAGTGAAAGACCACTGTGGTGAGCTTCTCTGTGGTATGCTATCTGCTGGTAAATAAAGGCTCATGTTTTGTCATTCAAAATAGACAGAAAATAGTTGAGGACAGAAATGTTTTGGGTTTTTTTTTGCTATATGAATTGGTATTGTCTAGTAAGTGGTTGCTTGTTAAAAGTGATAATACTTTCTTGGATTTCACTATTTGGTATCCACTTTGGCTTAACCAAACGTCCGTTTCACATGTAAATCCAAACATTTCTAGAATGGCTTTTAACAACTTATAATATAAGTTATATAACAGAAAAATGAGAGCTGGGTGGACAGACAACAATGCCATGGAGTGGTGTTTTAAACAGAAAAACTCACTGCTGACAACAGGATTACGGTTGTAATAGTTTGTATGTAAATTCTTCCCTAAGTCCTCTTCAACTACTAGCTAATTGGTCGCACCATTAAGGCGCAAGAAATGTATTAGCTAGTAAAGCCTGTGGTAATGTGTAAATCTGTTGTGCCACCCAATGAAAAGCAATTAAAAGAAGTCACTGTAGCATCATGAGTTAAAACAAAACCTCCAAACACTGCAGTCTCCAGCGGCCAAGCAGAATATTAACCTTAACCGCCAGTCCTTTGTAAATGTAGGTGTGACTTTGTTTCATTTATATATGCAAACGTATAGAAATATTTGCGTCTCAAAGTTATTTATTCTGTCTAGAATGAGGGAGAAATGCCTGACTACGCTAACCTAACCAAAGCTCATTTAGTCAAATATTATTTGTGTAACATTTTATAGTTTGAGGTATATTGCATTATTTTGGTGAAATGCAATTTAAAATTTCCCCAGTTTACATCATCATCGAACAGCATTTTGATGAAGTTTGGGGTCTGATATGTCCACCATGTCCCATTATCTCTTTTACTTTTTCTTCTAAACCAGTTACGTGTTAGCAACGTTAGCTTTGTCAGTTTGAGCAGTTAGCTGTCGAGCTAATTCTACGTAACAACTAGTTTTTTGTGGTGTGACCTATTTTAAATAAACTAGGCCAAGTTTGAATTTATGAACAGCTGGGGCAACTGGCTCCTGATCCACAAAGATGTTAACTGCATTGTATTGTGGTCTAGAGGGGAAATCAGTATCTTTGCCTCTTTTTTGGCAAACTAGCGAGTCTAGAATTAAACCTTTGCTCATTCTTTCACATAAAATCCTGAAATTCACTGTTGATATTTAGTAGGGGAACATTTTTCTACCTTCACGTTCCACTGAATTTACACTGGGAATGTTTCTGCATGACATCATGTCACCTGTATTTGTCAAGTAACTTGCAGGACCACTGCTGAGCTACAAATGGACCCAAAATAGAAAGAATGTCACTTTTATTTACTAATTCCTCAATGAATAATCAAACATGTAGGTTTAATGATGGCAGCATGCTTCACTTTCCTTCATCTTTTGTGCACACACATACAAATGCTCACTCAAAGAACCAATAAAGTGTCTTCATCTTGTGGTTTTGCCACATGCAAAGACTCAACTTATTAGCTGCAAATTGCTCCCTCCTTTGCAGATTTGAATGTGTCGCCATGAACGGCGTGAACCACCCACATCTACTACACACTTTAACATCTAATCTGTACAGCTTCACAAGGACCATGTGGCCACGTGGTTGCTGTGTGATACGCGTTAAGGCTGAAGCTGACCATTTGAATTTGCCTGTATATCTGTACCAGATGGGGCCGAGCCGGGCGATGCAGCCTCCATGGCTGTCGACTTCACTTGCAGGCAATTTGCAAGTGAGACATTTCAGGATGAGAATGATGGATGTGTTTTCCCCACTGATGCTTAATGTGACACAACTGTTTAAAAAAAAAAAAGAGAGAGAGACTGAATACAGCCCCACAGTGTCAGGCAGAATCACAACATTTCTCTGGTGAAAATATATCATTTGACTTTTAGAAGCTACTATAGAGAATGTAGCCTTTCTGTTTGTAGATTGATGATGTCACCTTTCACCTTGATCTGATATAAAACTTGGTCTGATTTTGTCAAAGACAACAGCGAGAGACGTATGGAAAATACAAATGAGGAAAAAAGTCAGTGTGAGGAGAAAGGTGATGCTGAAAGGTGACTCCGTGTGTGTGGTCTGCCCATATCAGATGCTCTATAGGGAGACATCCACGCACCATGTTGATATTCAAAAGCCCTGGATGTTTGTTTAAAGTGAGTAATTGATACTTGCCACTAGAAGAATTTCCCCCAATTTGGCACAGAGTGTGAGAACAAGGAGCGTCCAGTTTGCCATGTCTGCCTGCTGTCGGCATGTGTTATGCTACGGGAAATACTGGCTGTGGTCCTCCTGCTTCTTTTGGAGTTCACTGCAATGGCAGCACCAGACCACACATACTGCCACTTTTATGGTTTTCGGCTGAGGATTCCTACTGTCGATGCCAAATTGCCTATTATTGAAACTTTCAATAAACAAGCAAAGAAATGTAATGCCTTTGTTTGGTTTGGATCTGCAGTTGAAACACTTTAAGACCAGTTTTTTAGGACACCAAAGAAAGAACTATTTGAGGAGAGCGCAGACATCTCAAATTGAAAATATGAGCTCTTACTGGAAGGCCCTGGAAGATTAGTAGCATTCCCATGAAACGCTCCCTAAGTGAATTACTCTCTGAATTCATCTTTTGAATTACTCGCTGCTGCTGCTCCTCTGGAGACAAAGTGTCTTCACAGCCTATTGAGGATTTGTTGATCACTGCTTCGTTTAAAGAAACGCTAAAGTGGCCATGTCTTCTTTGATCTCAGCCTCTTTGACACCTTAAACACGACATGAAAAAGTGCACTAAAGAGGCTTAGCCTCAGCAGGATTCCACCTCGGCTGTTAGCTTTGCCAGCATGGCGCAGCCTCAGAAAAGGGAGGATCTTTGCACTTTGTTTTTATTGCCGCTACTTACACCGCCATCATCTCCTCTCATGCACAAAATGGTGCTTGAATATCGTTTTGATCATTTCATTCTTCTCCTTTCAGCTGCCTTCATTCATGTGTCAGTACAAAGTGTGAGCCCTAATCCTTTAATGAATGTCTTCTTCTGGGGCTTCACATGGCAGCACATTCCAGCCTCGGGACAGTGAACAGCTGGATGACTGAAGAGCAGGGTGTTTTACTTTATCCCACATTGTCAGATGTTCATGTTTGCAGAGCACAATTTATCTTCGTACAAATCAGGGATGACTGCTGAATGGGGATGAATGGAGACACAGACTGAAGCCTCACAGACAAGAAAAAAACGAAATCAGTCACTGGATGGACATCAGTTTAGCAACTCACTCATTTCTAATGATAAAACCTACACTGGAAACTTACTTTTAGTATTTTTGTGGTTCTGGATGACTTACAAGATGTTTGACAGTTTCATTTGAGAGTGGACAGGCCCTCATTTGACGATTTGGTTTGATTAATGTGGGCAGAGATGGAAAAAAAAGAACCTTCATTTTTTACTCAAGTTGAATAATTGCTTCCCCAGTTATATGGACACAAGTCAAGGTAAAAGTAATTGTGTAGAGCAGTGCTGCAGTAAGTGTAAATCACTTGTGTAAATGTTTTTTTTTTATTGCCAACCCATAAATTGTCATTAGCTGACACTTGAGCATCATTTTAAGGTCATCCTGTACATTTTCTGAACATTTCAACATCATTTTTCTATTTTAGAATGGCCCATGGAAATAATTTGATTTGATGATCATTATCAGCTCATGGTTTGGGAATGTTTAATTTCTAGTATCAATATGAGAATGTAAAGTCCAGAATAAATGCTTTACTTCAAATGTAAGATCTCACTGTACTCACCATCTAAGAAATACAAACAAATAATAGAACATTGTGTTTAAGAAAAGATAAATAAAAGTATGTAATTTGAAATATAGTACAGACTTATTGAGAGCAACTATCCTGAGGGTTGATGTGATCTTCTCTCCACCATGGCCTCCAACCAAGAATTTTATGTTCTTTCCTGACACACAAGTGAAAAAACAAACAATGGTTGCCATAACCATCATGGAGGATGTAGTTTCCACATTCTTCTGAATACTGCAACCCTGAAATTAGTGGTCTTCAAGGTCATCTAATCTGTGAAAACCAGCTATAACCTTTCAGTTTCCAAGATCCCTTTCCAACTGTCTTCTGCCTTTATCACCCATTCAAACAATATGTGTCCATGACCTACAGCACAAATGCTGCTGTTTGACGATGCAGAGGACACAAGGATAAAACTACAATTAATTACATCATCCTCAGGCCAGATAATTGTCCCCTCACCATAAAATTTCAATAATCCATTCCAATAATAGCTCCCAAGGTAGTGTTAGTGATGCCAAACAACACAATCACAGACTATCGCAGTCCACAGGGCCGCGCATTTTGTGTTTGCTCAGTTTTAGCTGTAGATAAGATGGTGGGAAATTCATTGTGCATGGATGAGGTTAGAAATACAGCAGATTGCTTATGGCAGTCATCCCCAGTTTTTAATAGTGCCTCATAAGGGAGATGAGAACCCCAGTACACCAAAACACTGAAGACTGAATGGGTTTGTGGCTCAGTAAACCACTGACCAGACATGTCTGCCTCCAGATGTTAACACATGAAAAGTGGGAGCCATGTTTTGCTAAAATGAAGTTAAACTTCAGCAATCCCAGCAGGTAAATGAAGCATTGTAGCAGTGCAGGAGTAAACTCTAGAGTGTATATTTCAGACTATCCTATGGTTTAATGTCATTTACAACCCATTCACAGAGGGGCATTTTATTACAATTTCACAAGGCATTAATCAGCAGATATTACATCATCAAATGCTACAAGGCATCTGTGAATATTCAGGATTATCTGGATATCGCGGGGCCAATTGAACCCCTCTGGATCGACAATGTGCCCTACCTTATATCCTGGTGTAAAAAAAAGAGAGGAGAGGCTAACATTTCTTTATCCAACATTAGAACCTCTTGACATCAGGAAGCCACGTTGGCTTCCTCATCAACATTCCTTTTCTCTGATACCTCCCAGTTGACTGCTTGCACCTGTGAGACGCCCACCAATTCACCAGTAAATAGGCCCAGGGCGTAATTGTCATGCTACCAGTGTAATGCTCACTGACAGATGTGGTAAATGCTGCAGCAATATTTACTGTGACGCTGGCCCTTGTTGAAGTGCAGCTCGTGCATACTGATTCTTGGAAGAGATACTATCAAAGTCTTGGCTTCTCAACCAATTTGGAGTGAGATTTCTCTGCTGTTTTAAATGCTGAGACATATCTCATGGTATAAATACCACTATTTGCCATTTCCACATTAATGCCTACACCAGTTATGCCTTTACAGTATGTTCCACCTGCACTATTGGCTCTATAAAAATGTAAATATTGACCCTGGGTGCAGTGAATAGCCTTTAATCTGAGCCATTCATTCTCAGATGCACAATGAACCCAAACAATGTAAAAGCCGGCGGTTTGAATGTGCTCTATCAAAATATTGCATGGCTTCAGGCACACTACGGCGTGCATTTGTAGTAAAAGGATAATGGAGAGAACAGAAGTACATGCTCCATCTCTTCCATTATGAATCTGTCATCCACCTCTCATTGTCCTCCAGCCCAACCGTGTCTTTACCAGTTAGCCATGCAGTCACCCCCCACGTGAATTATCGCTTTACATTTACTGTGTGGTATCTTAGAGGCTCTTGAGAGTGAGGAAAGGCATTGCGATCTCATGGAAACTCGCTGCAGAAGCCAACAGGGAAGAGAGACTTAGAGAGAGAAAGAAAGAGAGAGAGATACAAATAATTTTTACAGCTGGTTAGGGAAGATTGCCTGTAGTAAGACATTTTAAGAACCATGTCTCCTTAATCTTATACCCCCAGTCTACAATAGGCAGCCATTCACAGAGTATATCCTGTGTGGAGTATCTTACGAGCTATAAAGATATAGCTCATGAAGGAATTCAGCTATGTGAATTGCGCCATTTTTCGTTCTGATGCAGATCGTATCAGCAGCGGTGGTAAAGGCAAACATCCCTCTTGTATGACACTGTGAAGATGAAGAAGTTCTTTTGGGCTGACATCCACGATAAGATATGATTCAACACGTGGGCACACTGCTCTTATTGATGTCATGTTACTGAAAATATATCTTCTCTGCTCCTTCAGCCAAGTCCAGATCATCACTAGGGCCAATTTTCTCTTTGCTTTTCAGGCTCGCAGCCAACATAATGGATTGTGATGCCAGTTTGTTGCTAGGCAGGCGTCTTAGTGACCTTCGATAATGGTATTCTTTCTTGAGAAAAGGCAGACAAAGCATCAAAGCAAAAAGCCATTCTCTCTTATCTCTTCTTCATGTGGAATAAGGTTGAACTACTGTGTTTTTCTGTGTGTTTGCGGTTATGGCCATGACCCTGTAGCTTCCTGGCCTGAAATTGTATCTTTACAGGCCTAGCAACAATAATGACCTCTCCCAGTGAGCTTTTTTTCTGAGATCACTATGCCCCCGCAGGGACGCCAACGTTAACAATGGGAAGATAAAGCTTTCCTTTTAATTAATTTCTGTGGCATTTTTATGGACATATATGGGTATTGGGTCACAGTTAGTAAAACTTAAAGGTAAGTGTAATAGTCTCAGGGGGGTCTTTAGTGAGGGGGAAAAAACTGATATAATCTTTGGAAATGGAACGTTTTTCAAACTTTGCACAGCTACTTGGTTTTGTTTGTTTTTTTCATGAGCTTTCCCCACAAAAGAGCTTTTCTGGACTCTGAGCCCATATTCACATTTGAACTTTAGGTATTTATCTGGACATTCCATCTAGTGCAACTTGCAATGAGCAGAATAAGCTTAACATTGTAGATTGTAAAGCATTACATGCAATAAATGGCATGGATTGCATGCAGTGTAATGCTCAAAGTCACAGTGCCCATAATAGATGTAAAACATATTACTTGGTCCCAAGAATGCATATTAAATAGTGCAAGAGAGGGGAACAAATATCTGAGCAATAAGACAGGAAAACAGAAAATGTGGGATGTGATCTTGGTAGGTGGTGGTGGATAATATTAGGACAGCATGATCATGATGGTGTCACTTATGTAGGATTATGATAGATCCAATAATGCAGTAAATTCTATATAAGATGTCTGATAAAGCAACTCTGAGGAATGGCTACAGGAAATCCAATGAGTTAGTCCAATATCAGTTTTTTTAACCAAAATTGCCAAAACTGGCAGGGAATTCGTCTTTGAAGTTCACCTTTTAAAACAGTTTTTGTTACAGGGCCTTTATTGAGATGAAAACCTTTACTTAGAGTATTACAGAGAAGGAAGGAACAACTGGTACATGTACAACTTACACTGTGTTCAGACTAGATCTACAAAATTCTTGCACAGATAGCAAATCTGCTGTTTGGCCCTCACTCCTGCTGTTCATAAAAAGGGAGGTCTACTGTACGAAGCAATACATGCTTTTGCAGGCTGAAGTCTCCACTGTATCTGTAGATACTTCACATTTATTATGACCAAACCCTTATAGTGCAAAACGATTTAGTCACGCAGGTCAGTCAAGTCAGCAAAGGAATGACTTTTTCTGATTTATTAACTTTCTTGCCGAGAGTTAGATGAGAAGATCAGTACCAATCTCGTGTCTGTACTCTAAATATGAACATAGAGCCAGCAAGTAATTAGCCTAGCATAAAATAACAATTGTTAACAGGAGGAAACAGCTGGTCTGGCTTTGTCCAAAGTTCAAAAATCCACCTGCCAGCCCCTCTTAAGATGTTGTTTTTGAAATTCCTATTTTTGTACAGATTTAACAAATGAAACATAAGGCTTTAATTCGTGAGCTTTAGAGATGTAGGTATGCAAGTTTGTTTTACCTTTAGACAGAACCACGCTAGCTGTTTCCACCGCTTACAGTCTTTATGATGAGCTAAGTATTTCCCAAAATGTCAGATTATTCCTCTGAGAGTGAGATTATTGTTTGGTGTATAAAGGTAAAGTCTGAATGTATTATACATGTGCATATCAAGCTTTAAGCAACCATTTGGACCCCATCCTCCCATATTTTCAGACTTTGATTCATGAGGCCAATCCCATTTTCCTTTTTCACAATAACATATTTTTTTTAAAAGCCCCCTACGTTTTTCAGGGCTGAGGTTAAGATTAACATCTAATCTGATTTCAGCCAAAGAATCCTAACACAAGTCTGTTATAAATCTGTTCTCCGACCACATCTGTAGATATACTTGATCATAATAGTGAGGCTTCAATGGATCTGCCATATGGAGCTAACCAACAACATACCTGAACAACCTCCAAATTTCCCTGGTGTCTATTTTTAACTCTAGGTCTTGCTGGATGTGCTTTTGCGAGAAGTAATTTTTGGAACATATGGTACATTTTAGAATTGGAATCATAAGACCCGTTTTAAAATGGGAGCACAAACAGGTAGTTTTTGGTAAAATACTTTTACTTTCTGTTGTGTGAGATTTAAGAGCTTTAGTCTCTGAGCAAAACTCTTGTTTGTCCATTAGATGCTGAATGAGGGGCTCAAATTAGAAAGAAAATAAGAAAAATGGGTACTTTCTCATAGGGTTATTCTTAGTTCCTCAAAGCAATACATTAGTCATGTATCCTGTCACATTATCCTGTACAGTTGACTTTTATATACAGTAAGATCTTTTCTGAAGAAGAAAGCTGGACATGAAATTGAATTCCTTTTGCTTTTCTTTGTTGTATGTTCTTGGCAGTAAGCGGTGATTAAATTGGCAATTGCATGGTCGAGTTCATGTAACCTCCTTTGAGTGAAAGCATCCAAAACGCTGACGATCCAAGAAAGCTAATTGAGAAGCTGAAATGAGAAGATGTGTCGAAATGAGAAAAAACTCTTTTCCACCTTCATTCCGGTAAATCAGAGCCAGATGATCCCCCCGAGGTAAGACAACTCTGCTCACGGTGAGCAGCTACATGCTAATAAGTGCCCAGTGACTCTGCCAACCAGCCTCCAGGAATCATTATTCTGGGCAGAGATAAACCTGCACCACCACATTCACTGTCTCTCAGGCTGGGTAACAACTTTGCCAGATTCGGCTCCAGCAGCTCTGGCACGGTGCTTTCCAACTGTCAATGTTTCACCCTGAAGTTGCAATCTTTAAATGGGATCCACTCCCAGTTGCATTTGAATAGCTGTGATTGATCAATGATGAGGGGCTGTGATTATGTAAGACAGTGGTTTCATTTACTTTGATATTTCAGCTCGTATTAGCAAGATGACACATTTTTGACTCTAACGTATCAGTAAAACCACAACATGTTTGCATTTGATTGCCTCCACAGCACAGCACGCTCTGTGTGAGGCCTGCCATTTGGAAGAGAAGTCGTGCCTTGGGATTAATTTATCAAATGTATCTGAAAAATGTCGTTTGATAGAAATAGTAAGAAAAGTATCAGTGACCCAGCAGACATGTGAATGTCTCAGCCACCCAGCATGTATGGGACAACTTCCACTGCTGAGAAAATCATTACAGATACTGTTGACTTTCTGACTCACGCTTTACAGTGTGTGGGGTGGGGTGTGGCCTGGATTTCATGGTTGCACCTACATCTATAGATTAAAAAGTTACATTGCAT
Organism: Gadopsis marmoratus; assembly: GCA_036023855.1. Lineage (NCBI taxonomy): Eukaryota > Metazoa > Chordata > Actinopteri > Centrarchiformes > Percichthyidae > Gadopsis > Gadopsis marmoratus. Next base: position 49,507 of record JAVQJF010106880.1, read on the forward strand.
CTTTGCTGGTTTTCTGTAAGAAGGGGCCTGTGTTTAGCATTCATGAAATACCAGAGAGATATAAGGTCAGTCAGCTTGCAGAATCAATTTTAAAATGAGGTACCAGTCTTTTTTTTTATTACGGTGCAGTAAGTTTGTAATTTTCTTAGTGTTTGATGGTTGACCTGCAGTGTGTGTTGGTTTCTCCTGGTGAAGTGGAGGTATGGACGAAGCCTGAACTCCACATTAAAACATTATGTCATTAAGAGTAAAGAATGATAACAGATGTTCTTGCAACCCCCCTGAGAGAGAGGCCATTCAATTCAGGCTGGTGAAACAGTTCAAACACAGACCTCAACCTTCGTATAAAGTGCAAACACTTATTTTAAGGAATAGCAAAGATAGAAAATATATGAGCATCTTATTATTTAGCATTTCTTGGCAAAGGATACATTTTAAGATAACCTATGGTTTAGGGGGATTCTTCTCTGGAAATTCCCTGATACATTTCACCATAAAGTAATTTTTAAGTGTCACTGGACAGTTTTATTTCTTGAAAAGAGGGAGGATTGCTCTTAGATCTCCATCTTTTGTTTAGTAGCCCTGAATTCTTATCAGATTGTAATGGATGAAGTAAAATCTAAACCAGAAGTAGAGATTATGACTGTCGTGGGACTTTAAAATAGACAGACCCTGGGGTTTCTGCCTACATTTACAGCACTGATGAAAGAACCGAGCCTGTATGACTGATCTGATGTAATCAAGGGAGACGAGGTGTAATTTGCTGAAAAGGATACCAAATCCTGCTCAAGCATAAGTAATGTTGAACTTTACAGAAATGTTGCTGGAGAATGAAAAGAAGAGGTGTCTTTAAAATGCATTCATGAAAGCGTTTCCGGGTGGGAGTCGTAATTGTCCAAACTGTCAAAAGGCACCTAAAATAGGAAGCTTTGGACAAAGTTAATTGCATCATGTGAGACTGTGGTGGTTGTGTGCTGTGCTGTGGGGATTACAGAGGTTTAAGTCTCATCCTGAACTACCATAAACCTCTATCATTTCTGACTCTTCAAAATGCAAAGTTAGATTTACAAACGTTACGTAGACGGAAGTGTAAAAAAAATTATTATTTTACCATAATTTAATCTGTAACAAATACAAAATCTCAAACCTGGTGAGTGTGTGGCATTTGTGTGAAATGAACTTGTGTGCTAACATACAGCAATCAAAGATATCCGCTGCATATGGCTTCTTTACATTACCCTGCTGGCAACAAACTGCCAGTGGCAGTAATGGTGCCTCTGCTATGGACAAACTCACCCTGTTGTTTGACTCGCTGTGACAAAGTGTTGTTTAACTTTAGCAGTGTGCAGCATGCAGTGGCATATATTTTTCTTTTCGACACCTCAACTCAAATTAGCTGCGCTGCGATCATAAAAATACTGTAGCAGAGAAGACAGGGAGCAGACAGACTGCTGGCATGCACATTTAATGTATTCTGGAAACTCGTGAGCCATTTTAGCGATTCCTTCAGGTATTGGAAATTAGAATAATCCAGCTAAATGCTAATCTCACAACAACACGCTAATTCTGTGCCTGTAAGGTTCTGCAAGGTATAGCCTACGGCTGCAAATATTAGTTACAAGTACTGAATATTGTTGATACTAAAAATATTTTGCTAGCATTAAACCAGCCATTATTTGTTGTTTTTAAGTAATCGTACATAAAATACACAGCTGTGGATGGGTTTTTAACAATTTAAAAAAATAATAACGGTTTCAATAGGGCCTTCGCCGAAATTGCATTTCAGTGCTCGGGCCCTAAAAATACATAGGAGACATCAGCTAGTACCTAAATAACTTCCACTATTAAATAACCTGCTAAATTTAATAACGTTTAAGAAGAAGAATCATAAAACCGAATTACTTTCTCACAGTACTGACCCAATTAACAGTGTGCCCTGCTATCTACATTCCTGAAAGGTGCACCATATTTAAAGAGTGAATTAAAATGAATAGATAGATATCACTAACAATGCTAGCACACAAACTACAACATGTCCTGCTGCTGGACAAATGCAAGTTTGGCCCCTATTGTATTATTGATATCATGGATCTAACTGAGCTTGGAGTTATTGCTAGAAGGAATACTATCTCATCAACATGTGCAGCAGGTTTGCAGTGTACATTTGGCAAATCTGTGTTCTTGCGGTTAATGGGCCCTATGCAAATGTGTCAAAGAGTAAGTGAAAACATAACACCATAAAAAACTAAAATGACTGATTTGAGAAATTAATTAAAATGGCTGAATTACTCAATAAAGCTTCTCAAGTGGAAATGTTATTTATTATTCCATCTTTGGAAATTTATATAGGAAAACGATTGGGTTTCTGTTTCTCCTTACGCTGATTATGTTTGTGGTGCTGAAAAGATAAAGCTGAATTTAAATCTTAATCCGTGTAATAAAAGAAACATGCTAGTCACTGGGCTCGAGATGTGGACCGTTGGACGGCCCGCAGCTTGACTACAAGGATGTTTGTGTTTTTGCCTTTTGCAAACATAACAAAACACAGCTGATCAGATCAGTTTACAGCCACAGCAAAACCACTATTTCATTTGGAAGGGAATACAAAGGGAAACCGGATTAGGGTCTGGAGATGGAGGGGTGAACAGCAGTGACAGAGGAAGGAGACATCTTATTTTTTATGTTTACAGTCCTGGTTTGGCCATCTGGACAAATTAGAATATCTGCGCATTAGAGCACAGAGGAACTGAATCAGTTTGTTTAGATGCATTTAATTTCACAGAAAACACCTTAATGAGGTCAAAGAACACTTACAGTTTAGCTCCTTGTGAGGCCATTTCCATAAGAACATCAGTGACTGTATTTAAGAGTGCAGCTTGCCAAGCCCAAATCTTATTGTGGTGTGTTGGAGCATGTAGTGGGAATGTGAGAGGGGACAGCCCATATTAGTTTTTGTTTACAGTGATGACAGAATATGGCTTGAACACTATGCAATGTTTATTTAAATATCATAGCGACTTACTGATTATAAATCCTTCGCGAGTGAGCCAAAGCATCGCTCTCACATGTGCGCGGTATTTAACTTTGCTCCTGCATGACATATAACAAATATAACAACATATAACAACAGGTCCGCTCTTCTGGTCACGGTGTCACAGTGTAAATTATAGAGACGAATCTGGGTTCTATATAAAATAATATATAATCTAAAAAACGTAAACCTTTCAATGAAATTTAGTAAATAACAGGCAACTAGGCGAGATGAGAACCGACGCTGCGCTGATCTGCTAGCTTGGAGCTCTATTTCCTGGCTAAAATTCCACTTTTAAAGTACGATGTGTTTACGTTGTTTATCAAATGATGATTGTCTTCTGATTTCAGAGCAAGTATTCATGGAGGTTTATGTTAAGCGTAAATCACGGTAATTCCTGCTACTGTTTAATCAGCTCCTAAGACTGTTAATGTTAGTTTTCTCAACGCCTGAGTGACACAATTCATTTCACACTAGCGTTTAGAGACAGAATAACGTCCACACTCACCCAAACATCTCTTCTTCCACAGGTGATGTCAGTGTGTTGAGTTCCACTCTGCCACCACAGTAATAGAGGCGGCACTAGACATATAAATCAGCCGCCGGATCCGTCTATTCAGGAAACGGGTCATAATAGCTTGAGACAAAGCCTCTTCTCTCACAATGGTCACTGTCAAAATGTGTGTGACAAAACACATGATTAAGCTACTAAAAGCTGTATATCCAGTTTAATTCACACACCATTTTATCTTTACTCTTTTTAACGTAGTTATTAAACCATGCCCCACCACTATTTTTGTGTTTTTTGTTCACAGTCCTCACATTGAATGTCGCAAATACATTTAGCTTTTGAAATGTAGAATAGTGTTGTTTTGTAGCAAAGTGGTCTGCCTTGGCTTGGAATGTGGGTCCTATATATGAAACTGAACCTTTATGTATGAAGGCCCAAACACTAATATAGCCTATACACACACACACACACACACACACACACATATTGTGTGAGACGTAAAGCAGCCAGTCGACTATGGAGCGCCGCCAGCCAAAGGAGTCATGAGGTCTCGTGCAGATTAATGGGGAGGCACAAACCAAACATGTTTCTCATTGACTTTGTGGATGAACAGCATTTCTTTGGTTCTGCTGGTTACTTGGCAGCACCACGGCTGAAATATCTTGTTACTAATAGAAGAGTAATTACAGCGCTATTAGAGATGTACAAATTTGACTTTTTCCACTTTTGTTGAGTAATGTTGGCATTAAGTTGTGTATGTTAATGGACAAAACTCCAATGGTGCAGTTTTCCGTATCCACGTATAACAGATGGTAATGTCACGTTTGAAGCAGCTGAACATTTGTACAGTTATTGTTTAAAACTGAAATAACTTTCTGCACATTTAAGTTTATTCACCAAGGCTCATTATCGCTGGTAGTCTGATGTCTGAACAACCCATTATTGTTCGCCGGTCCCTGTTTTAAGGCCAAATCCTCGATTGGTGTAACAGCTTCTGTGAAACCCCAACTGTGGCCTCTACAGTCCAATTACAGCCCACTTGTTTGAATGCACACGCTCCAAATTTAAATGTAGACCATGACAATTTGGCTGGAGAAGGCACTTTACACCAGCTACAACTGCAGCTGGAGAATTATGCGCATTATATTAGGTTTTAATACAAAGGAGTAGAACATAAAGTGGTAGAAGTAGACACCTGTTTAAAGAGTTTTTAGGAAATACCTGGTTTTCATTTGTTCGGTTATATTCCAAACTCTACGTATATGAAACACCTGCAGACTTTCCTGCCTACGGACCAACATTAAGTGCCTTCCATTTTAATGACCACTAACTACACGCAGTACAGCACTATACTGTGTATACCTGTGTTTGAACTGTTCATTTTCAGAACATTTTCAGTATTCTTTAAGGCAAGGTCATATGACGAAAGCCTTTATTCTCAGCATTCTTACATCTGCCGGGGCCTCTTGCAGGTCACTGGCTTGGTGAATTTAACCGTAGCCTTTATCCAAGTGGTATAAATCTCTTCGTCTTCGTGGAGAAACCGCTGCATAGCTGTGTTCACCAGTTTGAAGCCCAGTAACTGTGAGAACATACAGTAAGCCCAGACATGCAGCTTGTGCAGGAGAAAGTGCCCTGCTGACACTGTCTCCATTACCTGTTTGAGTGGAGGCAGCTGTATAAGAGGCAGTTAAAGATATGACCTCCCTCATCAATCTGGTTTGCACTTCTGGGATGAGTTCTCAGGGAGAAAGCCAGTGTTACCATTACCTAGAGGGTAATCTAACGAGAATAACCGCTCAGGTGTCCATATGATTTAAGATTCTGTTTTTCTCGCAGCCCGTACAGCCCGGCCCAGCTGAACACACACATACTGTGCACGCAGGATACTTTAAATGCCACCCAGATGTCCTGCTTTATCCTCAGTCCTCATGTTTCTCTGAGAGTTTATGTAGTAGTAGGTAAAGCATCACGGCCTATAACTTGATGTAAATGGAGAAGGTGTTTACAGCTACAGAGAGACAAAATAAATGAGCTAGAGGAAACCTAAACCCCACTGCTGGCAGTGTTTCACAGATTCCTAAAACAAATGAGTCCTTTTTATCATTTTATTGTCAGTATGTATGTGACTCTGTCATCCTGTGTGTCAGAGAGTTCCTTTAGGATTATTTAAATATTGGAAGCTATTAAAGGACACTATTGTATTTTGATGTAATGTCATAAAAGATCAACCCCAAGAAATGACATTTATTTTCTACTAAACTTACAAGATGCAGGACTGCAACAATGGAGACGGGCTTCACAGTCTGCATCCCGCATGTGAGTAGGTTCGGGCAATAATAACACTTTGCATAAGGTTAAGAAAAGATGGTGTTTTCATTTAAATATTGAAAAGGTAAACACACCCTGCTTTTTTTTTTTATTATTTGACCAAGGTCACAATCTTTCTTTCTTAACCTTAACCTTAACCCTAAGTGACCATAACCATAAAAACATTTCAAGCAGATATTTTACTGCTGCATACTAACATTGTAGGGAACGCAAATGAAATATGTTGATTGTCAATGTTTTGCAGATGCGTTCTCAGTATCTCTCCTTTATATAATTCAAACCTGAGAACCTGGCTCTCGTCTGTTGTATCCTGATTTAAAGGGTGTGGAAATTATAATCTCACACTATCTCTGTCTCTCTCCCTTTCTCACACAGTCTGTATTTCCCCTCCCTCTCTCCACACGCACACACCATCCGTCTATTATTGGAATACTGTCACGGAAACACACACTCTGCTGTAATATAATGCTGTAGTTTGATCCAGACCTCCCATTCATTTGTTTAGCTATAAAGGTCTATGAAGTTGATATGTGTTTACATATTTGTTCACTCCTTCACTTTTTTCCAGTAACTATGGCCGCTGGCTTGACTTGTATATGCATGAATGTGTGTGTGTGTGTGTGTGTGTGTGTGTGTGTGTGTATGTGTATGTGTATGTGTATGCTGAATTACACAACTCTTTCCACCCTGGGTCCTGAGAACTGGTCTGATGTGACCTGATGATTTTATTGCAGCAACAGTCTTTTTGAGGACTCTCGCTCACTCTCTCTCTCACACATACACACACACACACACACACACACACACACACACACTTACTTTCCCTCTCTGTCTCTGTCTTTTACATCCCCCTCTCAATTTTTTTTTCTCCCTCCACATCTGTTAATCTGCTTAGGGAATAGCAGCAGACAGAGTTTTCCAAACCTCTGTGCATTTACGTGTCATGCAATTCATCATTGGTGAGTCTTGGACAAGCACAAGTTCTGAGGAAGTCAGACTCCAACCCAGAAATGGACCCTGAACTCAGATTGTGGCTTCGTCATCCAGTAGCTGGGTGCTGGAAATAGGTTTATTGCAGGTTCGGGATGAAGGTGGTCAGCTTGCCCCCACATGGAGAAAACAATATTCTTATCTGCATCTTCAAGCCACCATGAGTGTCTTCCTGTTACAAATGAAAGTCCAGGCTCAGCAAGTGTGTAGTTCACCTTGTACACCTTGACAGAACCAAACACTGGACATTAAGACAGCCACTCTTGTCTCACATTTGATAAGCGCATTCCATCGCTGCAGCATCAGCTCTACTGTATGTCTCTCACAGCGAGTGTTTCCCGGTCTGTGTGGTGTTCTGCTGAACAATGTGGCTTGCCACTACGTGAGCCAAAATGACTCCTTGCATGAATAGAAAGACCCAAGCCAAGCTACTGCCTCAGCTAGGAAAGGCCTCACCATCGCTAACCCCTCAGCCTGCTTCCATTACGCCGACATGGGAAAATATACTCTGGAAGAATCAGCTATATTATTTTACTCTTACTGGGAGTCCACCCAGTGAACAACCACCCAGTTTCGGTTGCATTTTCTGACCTGAAGTAAAATTGAAATGTAGTTGGTATACTAAACCTGCGAGAGCCTTGGGATGTATTCCTTAATGTTTCTAGCAGGCACAAATGGTGGACCTAAATGTAACTTAGTGACATGACTTTTGCTGGCTTTTGTTGAAGGTTAAAAGTCAACCACGCATGTGGCACGGTTGCTCTTTACCAGTGATGTGTGTTTGTTAGTACAGGGCTGTCTGCAAAGCCATTAAAGCCCCAACCCCTGTTTCTAGCCCTCGTCATGCCCTCTGGTCTTTGTGTTTCCACCATGGTTCCTCTCTGATTGATTGTGACAGGGAACAATAACGGGCACACAGAGAAAGCGAATTCTCTCTGGCTACTTGTCAGTCCATATTAGCACAACCCAGCCCCCCTCCTTCCAAAAAAAATCTGTGCAACTGATTGCCAGTCTAATAGTGAAGATGACATACATAAGAATGTATGCTACCCATTTCTAAAAAGCCACTCTTAAAAAAGGCTTTATAATGTGTAAATAATGGATTTATTAATAAAACATGTAGTAATGCTATATAGATCAGTAATGTGCCATTAATAAGAACAACGTTTGGGTTAGGTTTAGGCAGGACCGGGCTGCCATCACTGCTGCACTTACAAATGTTAATGAAATCATAAAGCTTCATTCGTTTCTCACTTTCAAAATAGGTCAAGAAGTTTGCAGTTTTTATATTTTTCATTTTTTAATTAAGTGCAATGGGTTATACCTTTCTAATAAACCATCAATTCAGTGAGAAATAATACATTTATTTTGGTCCAGATGCCCCTCAGCTCTTTTTCAGAAGGTCAAAAGGTCCATTGGCGTGGTCGTGCTGGAGGAGCATAAACTAGAAGGTATAATACCTTTGTCAGGTTTATGTGTTCTTTATGAAAAAAAAGAGAATAAAGAGATGCCTGCACATTAATATGTACTGAAAATAAGAGTAATTGCTTTTTTTCCTGGGAAAGCTGTTGAGCAACAATCCCTGAGAAAAAGAAGTTGAATTTATTACTCTTGTAAAAAAAAAAAATCTCTTCATGCGCCTGCAGGAAACAGGTGCAACTGGTGAGATTCGTTCGTATGGAACCAAAACATTAGGAGAAAATAGCATTTTACCTGGCATTTCAACATTACAACACCAGTGGGTGAATTCATCATTTCCTAATTTGGAGTTAAATGTTTTTACAGATCTATTACATTTGATTATTTATTAAATGCAATGCAAGCGAGTCCTGAGATTTAAAAAGGGCTCATAAAGGTTTTGCATGTTGCGTTTTTAATAATAATCATGGTCAACAAGTCAATCAAACAATATTACTGTCAACCCAAATGACATCTAAAGGCAAGACGACTCTGACTGTCAAACAGTACAGCGATCCATAATCGTTCTCCTGACTCGGAGAAAAATTAGGTTTAACTGTACATCCAGCCACCGTTATGTTATGACTTTTTCCGCCTCCCGCTTCATATTTTTTGTTCCATTAGGCTTTCACACTGAAAGAGAGAAGTACACAGTTGCATTTTTATGACATTTCCAGTTATTTCTGGAGAAAAGTGTTTCTGGGGATCGTCACCTTTTATAAAATACCAATAAGACTTTATTCAAAGATACACTGGATCACATACAACAGGTCAAACTAATTTGTATATGGACAAAAAAGTTGCATATTCTCTCTAAAATCACAAATATAAGGTAACAGTACCCATAGTTTAACACTAAATGGTTTCCACCAAGGATAACGTCTAATACACGTCTAATTTTATCCCAGTTAGTGAAACAATCACTAAATGATAAGTTGCATAACAGACCAAATCTGCTGTTAATGTGATAGAAATCTCATGAAAACCTGTTGCGTAACACATATATTCTTTGATGTCCCAGAAATAATTTGAACCTGTTAGGGATAAGGACTTCCAGTGAATGGCAGTGTGCTCATGGCTAGTTTCCATCACAGTTCTTTCCTTCTTCTTCTTCTTCTTCTTTGTCCATCCATTCTAATAGATACACCGCAAAAAAAAAAAAAAATGAAAAGGCCATTGCTGCTGGCTGACCAAAAAAAGCTTGGCTCAACTTCTTTGTTCATTCACTTTCCATTGCAAATCCAACAGGCATTCTCTCAGCTCTCCTTTTCCCTGACCACAGCTATGGCTTTGGATACAGTCTGTCCTTTCTCCTTTTGTGTTTGAAGACAATGTCCATTGCTTGAGGGGAAGGGAACTCAAGTCCAAGGTAAAATCCTGCCTGAGAGGACTCTCCGACCACTCAGGCGGCCTATTTTCATGACTATTAACAATATCATCCCATGGCTAGAAACAGGAAAGCTGCTCAATTGACAACGTCGAGACTGTAACTTGTGGAATATTTGCTTGAGCTCTGAAGCAGTAAATATACCACAAAGTAAGTCTCTTTCGCTCACTGTCCATGAAGCAGCTCCGGGTTGATTTTTCTTTGTTGCCACAGATTGATTTGTACAGGGCTCTCTGCAATCTAACTTTAGGATCGTGTCGTCCACAAATCTATAAGGAAATATTTTAAGAACATACTTTGATTGCAAGATTAAAAAAATATGACAATAATGACTTGGGGGACAAAATATTAAACAAGGGGTAAAAATGATGACCTGCAGCTTTAAAGAAAATCCCCATCCTTAAAATCCTGTGTGACCTCCAGAGTGGTGTTCAGATCTAAGCCATGAGGCCACAGGGTCAGTTTATGTATTTGTCACAGCTAAGAGTCCAAAAGTCAATGAGCATGGGTTTCGTCAGTACCTAGTAAAATCCTGCCATACTACCTTGCCTTTCATGTCTTCTCAGCTACACTTGCAAGATTTGACAACCATGTTGGAGAGCTGCTCCACTTTGGGGGTTCGTCCAGAGTAGTAGAGTATAGTGAGGGGTTCCAGGTCTTGAGGGACACAGCAGGGGGAGGCTGATGCCTCCGGATTCAGAGTGTTGTACAGGCTCAGCAGCTATTGGAATACACACAGGACAGATTAAAATCTCACTTTCAAATAGTATTTACAGTTACAGTGATGGAATCGTGAAATATGCTGGCTAGTTTAAATAAGTGAAATAGACTCTGTGACTGATCTTTGAAAAATGCTGAGACACATCTTTGAGAATTCATCATGAAGACTTATTGATGACCAAATAAATTAAAAACTTGGCAAATGTTATTATGCTTGAGATTAAGGTCTACAAAATGCTGTCAGCTTGTTGGACACACACATATAGTGCATGTGTGGGCTCAGGAATCAAAACATTAAGGCAGAGTCTCAAAATGTGAGAACCTGGAGCTATCTGCATGGCAATTTACCACTAGAAGTAAATGAGAAACTATGATTGTGTTTATTTGTGCGGAACACTCCCGTTTTGTATCCCTGTTGGGTCCTTCTTACCGAGCTGTGTGTTGTATCTGAGCTCCTCAGGTAAGGGCAGGGCCCGGAGCAGTAGTTGGCATCGTAACCACTGGGCTCATGGATCCACTTCCAGTCCAAGTCACGCCGGAAATCGATGTGGAGCCGGCGAACACAGCAGCTCTCCTCCGTGTTTCTGTGATGCGGATGCACAACGATAGTGTAATCAGTCCCCAAAATAATTTTTGCAATGGTGCTCCTAATATTATGTGACCTTCTCGGTCACATGTGGAGTATACCAGATGCAGAATGTAGCAGCAGACCGTGTATTCGGGATATTTTACGATACATTTAAAGCTATGCATGCATATACCAAGTATGTCATTAATTAGGTCTGAAAAAGATTAACACAAACTTTTTTATAATTTTGCAGGTAGGAAATTTGAAGAATCTGATTCATTCAATTCCATTCAGTTTTATTTATATAGCACCATATCATAACAACCCAAAGAACAGACCCAAAGATTAAATGTACAAGTACTAGCAACTATTGCTAAAGATGATTTAAGTATCCCTTACGAGAAACAGTAGTTTGTGTCCAGTGCTCTCTTGCGTCGGCGTGAGGACTGAGTGTCCAGGCGGTGAGGTGGTATCATCATAAGGATAAGGTGAGGCAGGTACGGTTCCTTTTTCTTCTTCAGGTGATCCAGATCCAGACGACTGTGCTCCTCATCTCCCTCCATGCCTTAATTATAGACATGATCGAGGTGCACTTAAAGCAACTACTTAGTGGCTTTTTTCCCTCAATCTGAGCATGCAATTTGCAAAATTAGTGACTATGAAAACTGTCATCCCTGTAATTCTTTTATACGAAGTAGCAATAAAAAACACGAAGAAAACACTAAGAAAAAGTTTTTTTAAATGCCGTTTTGTGTGACACATTGTTTCTAAAAGCAATTAAGTTTATTCTTAGTCCTCTGAGGCAAAGGCTGAATGACAATCAACAGCACTACCTCTATTTAAACCATACTGTACCAAACATATTTTTTTTTCATGCATATTTTAAAAAATGATCCAAGAATAAATTGTATGACTAAGGAAAATAATGAAAAAAAACTGATAGGAGGGATGGTAAGATAGCAAGGTGACATTAACATTTACAGACATTAGATCAGAAGAGCAGCTAACACCTGGCATCAATAACCACAGAACATGACAAAATGTTGTTGAAGCCCACCTTTAAACTTCACATCCAGCACCTCGTTCTCATTGTCAATGATGTTACCATTTGTATTGAAGGTGTGGCAGGGACAGTGCACACTGATTTCCAAACCCAGATTAGTTCCTGATGGCAAACAATTACGGAAAAGAGGATTGTCAAGAACATTTTCTTGCAGAAAGAGGTCCAAGACAACAGTCTGCCTCTTTAAAATGCAATAATTGTAAGAGAAATTGACCTCAGCCTCACCCCTGTTCATCAGCCATTCCCGCACTGTTTCAGTCACATCGAAGGAGACCCACTCTGGAGTACCTCTAGTCAGCACAGTCTTGGCTCCAATGTAGCGTTGTTTCCTAATGTGTTCGTTTGGCCTCACAATCTGCAGAGCAATAATAAACGTTGACTCTGAAACATTTTCTCTCAAAACTGAGACAGCTTCAAAAAAATAACACGGAGAACACAGCGGACACAGGACTGGACGTTGGTGCAAGAAGAAGGTGCATGCTAAAAATGTGCAAAATGTCAACCTGTTAGAAATCCTCTGGGGACCAAGAATGTCTGTACAGACTTTTATGGCAATCTGATAGTTGTTGAGATATTTCACTGGACTGACGGACAGACAGACATTGGCATCCCTTGAAAACACTATAAATGTGACTCAACGTAGATAAAGAGGCCCATTTTCTGTTGTTTCTCTTCTAATTTATTGAGATTTTCATGTAGTGCACTGCATAATAAGGGTTAGTAACATTTGCATTTTTAAATTCTGAATTGTTTAAAGGACCTGCACACCCACTTATTTTGGCAGATTAGACCTCTTCTCAAGACTGTGAGCGTGTTCAGACAGAGCTTGATTGACATCTCCCTCAATCACTTGTTAGCTTTGTTGCTCCTCTGAGTCCGGCGACATCACATAGTCTGGTCACCTTCAACCTGAGCAGAGGACTAACAATCCAAAATAATGCAAAATACCTCCAGGGTGTGTAGGCCCTTTAAAATCTGCATTTTTTCTTTTGGTGTGTGTTTCATCACTCAGCAGACCATCTTCATAAACTTTGCATACTGTTTTGAGGACTAAACATTTAAGAGCGCTACATGACCAAAACAAGGACCACATTAGATCTGGGCTTCCAGTGCTGCACTAACAGAAGAAAGAACTGGACCACTGACCCAGTTCTGCAAACATTCTGCAGGCCTGTTGAGCTTTTTGGCTTTTGTTACCCATGCCTGCAACCACAATCTGATTATCGTTGGCTCTCTTAGTCAATTAGGGCCTGAAATCATGTGGTAGAGAACAACTAACCAGCTTATGTAAGATATCTATCAAGTAATATGCTGGCACATGAAGAATCCATTACAGAAAAGAAAGACTTTGAAGCTCCTCGTTGCTTTGACTGTGAGCTTTGCCTTTGATCTTGGTAGAAGGACAAGAAAACGGTACCTTTACGCACCTGGTAGAGCTCAATCCGCTGTTCATTCCTCTTGGCGCTTGAGTTTGGCACCCTCAGAGCTCGAAACTCTGCTCTGAAGAGGTTGGTCGAGTTCCTTTCCATGGCGGAGACGTTGAAGCGGAAAACCTTAGAGGTGATGCCTTTTGGGCAGTAGAACAGATCATCTGGAACCGAGAGAATCAAATAAAGGTTTTGCAAGAGAACAGGCTTTAGAACAGAAATGGAAAGTTCTCAGACGGCTCTGTTCTAATCAGGTGTAAGCCATGACAGTGTGACAGTGAGCCACCATACACAACACTGCGTCTTTTACTGTGACATGTCAAAATGTCTTCTGTGAAAAGAGCCTATTTAAAGTTATTTTCGTGTACGTAAAAAACATCACCCTATTGTGAGAACCCTGCTCCTCTACTCTTCCCCCAAGAACAAGGAGTTGCCACGATAATACAAAGACTGCCGATTTGTCAAATTGTATCTCAGAAGCTCTGAATGTACGATTAACAATTATTTTCATTATTGATTGATCTGCCAATTATATGCTCTGTAATTTCCTAAAGCCCAAGACGATTTCATCAAATTGCTTGTTTTGTCTGAGCAACAAATCAAATAACACGAAGGAAACCATCAAAACTTTGCAACTGAGAAGCTGAAACGTTTAGGCTTGAAAACGTACTTTAACGGTTAATTGATTGTCAAGTCGCAGATGATTTTTCTAACTGACTTCTCGTTTTACTTCTAGTTAATAACTCACTCACTGTTTTACCCAGTCTCCATCCACAACTCAGTTCTGAAAAAGAATTTGTGGATTAGTGATGGAGGAATGTCTTTGGATCAAACTTTTATCCCCTTGATGCCAGAGTAATTTCAGCCGTGCTCCAAAGAGGTATATAGCACTGTTGCTGGCAGCAAATGTAGTCATTTAAAACTCTAGATGGCATCCATTTTTGACATATCCCATCGCTTCAGACGCATTGACATAAAGCAATACTTTAATATGAAAATAATGGCATGAATTTACAGTAAATGTTTTTTATATTTTCATACACTAGAAGACCTATCACCTAGTCACACCCAAAATATGATCCTGGGTTTACTGACGGGTCTTTAATGGTGGGCACTACGTTCATCGGCCCACAGTGAATTATTAGCGTGGTTGCCTGCCTTATCAGAATTCCTCAGTGTTTCTCCAACACATTTTGTCTATATTTGGTGGAAATGAAAATGTTGTAATTGAAATAGCAATATTATTGAGCTTAGTGTGACTTCACCTCCCTGGTATCTGCGTATCAAAACCCCCGCTATCCTCGGTCCCACTGGAAACTTTTTGGACCCAAACCCTCTTTCTGACCATGATGACTTGTCCACGAAACTCACCTCAGTCACTGACATATGCCAGATTCTGTATGCGTGCCATGCTATAAAAGGAAATCTTTCTGATGTTCGCAGTCCGGCCTCTCAATGCAGCCATTTCCAGCAGCGTTCTGTTTCATTTGCACCTGTCATGCATTTGTGTTGGTTCACAGAGCTGCCTCAGATCCACCAACGGTCAACAGTTTACCCTCAAAGAGCATCAAGAAGTGAGCGTGTGTTCGCCCACATTAACCCAGGGAAAGAGAGTGATGTCGCTGGCTCGGATTCAAAAATGTATTCCCCTCCTGTTATACCACACGGGGCAACACCCTAAGGTGGCTGTGTCTTCATAACACTTGCTTCACTTACAGTCGGCTGTTTCTACCTGATCTTACATGGAACAGTTCAACATTTTCACTCTCATGACTCATAGTGAGGCTGCAGCCGGTTAGCGTAGCTTGCAGCAAAGACTGGAAGCAGGGGGTAAACGGCTAGCCTGCCTCTGTCCAAAGTAACAGAATCAGCCTACCAGCACCTGGCCGAGGCAAACGCCTGTCGAAATGTTTGTCGAAACAAAGAGGACTCAGGCTACATACATGTACATATACACGCCATCTTTAACGAAAGCAAGAAAGTCTTTTTAATGTAGTATCATCATCTCTAACATCAAAAAGAGACTGTTACCAAAACATTAATTTGGATGTCTTTGTTTATTATTGTCACCGTGACAACGGAACCTCCCCAACCTTAGCGAAGTCGCCGTTTGAACCCATTTCCCAATGTCTCTCCCAACCTTAACAAAAGTTACTGTTTTTAACCCAAACCTTTCCCTAAACCTCACCAAACGTTGCCTTGTCAGATCATGGTTCATGATTTGTGTCCGCTTTGGAGACAAATGCTGCCACCGTGCTGATAGGGGTGTCAGATAAGACGGCATGGACAGACAATGTATTTTGTCGTTTCCTTCGGAGGACTTGCTGTGTGACACATCTTCTGAAATACCGTAAAGGGGCTTTGGATCAGTCACCATCTGTCCTTTTCAGACACTTGCTTTGTTGCTTAAGCTGCTGATAAGACGACTGACTGAAAGCGGCACTTGACAACATTTGCATGTAAGAATACACCGGCTGTGAATTTTGAATTGGGGCTACAATAGAGGTGAGCTTCCCATCCACACTCATTTAAGAAAATCTCATGTGCTTTGAGTTTTGATGGGAAAGGTTAAGGAACTTTTAGAACCATATTTACTTCTTAGATGAAAGATACAGAATATTGGGAAAATCAAAACAATCCATAATATATTGTGCTAATCTGCTGGTAGGTTGTGTTGTCATTTAACTGAAGAAAATAGTAGCTGTCCCCACCAGAGTAGAATGAGAGTTCAGCACAACGAATCTATAAACTTGTTCATCCTGCCTGCTCCAGCATATGAAAATCACATTAACCAGCCTCCGTGAGCAGGCTCAGTGTATGCATGTGGATATACAGGGTATTGACAAAATGAAATGCATATTTCCAAGTATGAGATCATCTTGGGCGCATGAAAAAAAAACACCAATCTGCCATGCCAATAACACAGTTTTAGGACTGACAAAGTCAAAAATTGGAGAATATTATTAGCTTGTTGACATTTTAAGTGTCTGAGAAGTGGAGATCGTGCTGTTTTGCTGACTTTCTGCCTTTTTCCCTTTTGTTTTTCAGCTAATCACAGTCATCAAAACTGGGCATGAAGACCAAGGGATCACATTAAAAGAAACAGTAAGTGTTAAAAGAACATGCATGAATGGAAATCCATCTTACATCTTTATGTATACAGCCCATCTGAGTCCACCACACCGACTCGAGGCACCTACTGCCTGGCATTTTTGTCAAAACTATTTTGTGAAATTCAAAACAGAACCCTGCCGAGGAAAAATAGGTCTTTTGAGAAACACCTGTTGATTTCAAAGGGACTGTGATGCAATGGTCTTGGCTTTGCTTTAGACCATGAGGCCCTCTTTGGCTCTTCCACACGCACAGCATTTATCCTATTCTACTTTCTCAGTAATCCAGACTCAGTCGAACCACATGCTGTATGAATCTCCCTCAAGTGCTGACACATGTCTCTCTATGCACAGGTTTTCCACCTCCAGTTCACAGCTCACAGGCCTCCACTGATGATCTGAACAAATACTTCACAAACAACACAAAGCCCGTTATTAACGAAGCAGTGAAATGTTACCTAATGTTACCTAGAGGCAAGAAAATGACGGCACAGTGGATTCATTCAGGTTTAAGGGGATGAATGCCGGCTCAGTTTCACACTCAATTTAGCAAAGTTAAACCTGAGCAGCGCAGTAAGTGATCTCATGCTCGTGGGCCACCCGTGTGGGTGATTCGCTGGCCAAGACAGGCAGTGGGGTCACTTTAAGCTCCATCTCAGTGGAGCGGTGGGTGGTAGTGATGTGTCAGTGTGTGCCAGGGCTTCATGGGACCCCAGCGGGGAGGTCCTTCCATCATCTAACTTTTCCTGTCCACCTCCGTTAACTTTTCCTACTCCTTCGCCTAAAGGCATTCCCATCCGCCTGGGCAGATGTCCCTCTCATTTGGGCCTAACTGGCAAGGAAGTGGGAACATCTGGGGAGAAGGACAGGGTCCATGGAGGGAAAGAAAAACAAGAGGAGGAAGAGTGGAGTCAGGAGTAGGAGGAGAGCGACTTTCCTGGAACACTGATGCCGGGTGAATACAGGTTTGTGAGCACTGCAGAAAGCACATCCTCCGACTGCACAGCAAGTTCACCTTTCACGCTCACAAAACCAACAACAGCTCGGACACGTCTGCGTCTTTTAAAAAGAGAATGCCCGAAATGTTGGCTCACAAGTACGAACATTTATTAGTCACCCTCAGCTAAAAAAATAAATAAATAAAAAACTGGTCTTGCTGATTGTTTCTTCACTTGGATGTTTGAGCCTCACTGTGCAGGACGTTGTGCGCCGCCGACACTTTTTACCTTCATCCAGCTGAAGCCGAGTCTGAGTTTGGTACAAGATGATTATGTCACATCTAGTGTGGAAGTCAGCCCAAGTGTGATGTGGAAACCTGTGCACATACACTGGGAACATACCTGCTGTGGAAGAAGGGGACATCTCGTGTGCAGCAGTTGCAGCAGACAGCAGCAGCGGTAGATGTAATTTTAGGTTTTTTTTCTTTTTAAAAAACTAGGTGACAGAACTTTCTTTTGTGGGAAATAACCAAATCAGACACAGGCATATGTCTCCATATGTCTTAAAACATACACATATCTGGAAGGGGAGGGGGGGGGTCTTGAATGTGCAGCAGACCACAAACTCTGTGATCAGCGTTGCTGAACTACAAGCTGTGAAAAGCAGCGAGGAACCTGTAGTTCGGCCTCTTCACTTGGTGCGTAATTGCGCACCGCGGCTCCGGTGACTTCCGGCGTTAGAACACGAAAGTGACAGAAGCTTAAAGGCGCCTAAAGACGTGTGATACTCACTGCTTTCCGGCGGCCCGTAGACCATGTTGAATTTGTATATCTCTTTGGCATAGTACTCTGTCTCTGTGTTGTCCTGCCCGCAGCTCTGCTGCCGATCCCTCCGCAGCTCCTCCAGCAGCTCCTTGGTGCTGTTGTACAGCGCCTGGACCTGATACGGGATTTTACTCGGTCCGAGGGAGTGCGGCGGACTCGTCAGCCGGAGCTTGCTCAGGATCTGGCCCCGTATCGCCTCGACCCGCTTCCTTTTCACGTGGTCGATGTCCACGGTGGCGCACGTCGACAGGGACGCGCTCAGCGTCGCGCAGTTGAGCAGGAGGACGAGCAGCAGCGCCTTGCCCAGCTGCATGTTTCCGAGTCAGCCCGCTGGGCTCCTCACTTGGCTCCTGGCCCCTTCCTCCTCGCGACGGTCCCGTTTCTTATCAGCAGGAGCCCGTCAGACATCACTCAAAGGTCCCGAGCCGCAGACGTCCTCCCGCGCGCGTGACATTGATCCGGCGCACACGTATATATATATCTGTAGGAAACAAACGGACTTTTCATTCTCGTTGCTCAGTCCCGTAGATTCAACTCGTCCCTCCCCTCCACGCTTCTCCGGTTCTCCTGCCTCTGTGTTGTCTCCGGTTCTCCGGTTCTCCTGCCTCTGTGTTGTCTCCGGGGAGGCAGAGCTGCGGGCTGCCGGGTCAACGAGCTGTACGCGACTTCGAGCCGCACATGTGTGTTTTATACCGCTCTGCTTTCTGACGTTTGACGGAGGAGGGACCGCAGCAGGCGCCCGGGAGAGTCCGAATCATCAGCAGCGACGTAATAAACGTGTAAAGTAGCCCACGTTGTGTTTTCCGACCACCTCAGTCGCGTGAGGATTTGTATAAAGTCGGACACGTTTTATCTTTAATATTGCAGACTTTTTTATTCAAGGCGCCTGAAGTGGTGTAAATGTCTGGTCTTTTTATTGGTGTTTAAAATGTGTTTTTAAGTCAGTTGTGATCTGGAGGTTTCTTCTTTTTGTCTCCCGTCCTGTAGACGTGTTAATGGCTGGGTCGTGCTCCCTCTAGTGGCGTGTTGCGGTACTCGCAGTTGCCTAGTTTATCTGACTTGAATAAATTCTCCTTTTTTTCCTCCATTAAATTCCTCGCAGAGTCTTCAAATATTGCACTTTTTTAAAACTACATTATGACGTTAAGATGTTTCTTCTCTCCATAAAAGCTCAACGTTCGCCCTCCCTCCCGTAGGCTGATTCAAGGAAAGGTGTTTACAGGCAAACATAGACCAACACAACAGTAAGTACAACCCAACGTTTATACATTATTGCTCTGTTTGACTTTAATCTCAAAATTATTAAACCTTCCTTGGACATCTAAGAATTTAATACAAGTATTTGTCTGAAAATATACTATTTCTGTGACGGCATTGATAAAAGTGACAATGACGATGATGATGGTTTATAGATTTTACACATAAAAAAAAAACCTTAAAGATCATTTCTGATATTTCACTGTTGGGTCCTTTGTCAGCCTTCTTACAAAGACCCACACAATACATATCCTGTTTGCAGAAGCTGCTCTCGAATTACAGACATCCTTTCAGACTTCACATTCTGGCAAAATTATTGCATTACTGCTCAAAAGAATCAAAGTTTCTTCAGTCTGTGCAGAGTTTCCCATGCCCTCTGCAAACCGCCATCCACACCAAATCCATTTTTCTGCACTGATGTCTGGAGGTTTATTTGCAGGCCCTTAAGTTATTTTATCTTTTTGATTGTTTTTTCCTGTCCACAGTCTGTTTTATCTCTATTCATAGAGCATATCCACATTCTCAGACCTATTTTAGGTCAAAGCTCATTCAACCACTAGAGGTCCTGTTCCCAAACATGGGGTGTGGTATTTCACTGTTTCTTTTGCCCACCAGTTTGCATAGCAAGAATGATTTTGTAGAATGTCCAAACTTGGTAAATATTTGGCTATGAATCATATGCCCAGGTGTCCATGCGTACTATACAAACTAGTTTGCTGGAGTTGGAGATGGATATATATTTACAGATTTTGTCAGATTGAGGTAATAACTCACCATGATACTTTAAATGTATGAATGAAAATGAATCTTTCACGCGTGTTCACGCACCATCTGATACTCTTTCCTCTTTTACAGTCAGATGTCTTCTTGGAAAAGTGTGATGTGATTTATTTTAACATCTCAATATCTGTGAACAGTGCTTGATGTAGAGCCATTTGGACTTCTTTTGATTCTCTACTGAGCATTTTAGGAATTCAAAGTTTATTTTACACTTGTATGAAAATGTACTTGAGTCAGCAATTTATTACCATGCATACTGTGAATATCAGTTGCAGTAAAGCTCCATTGTGCTGATTACGCAGTGTGAGCAGTAAAAGTGCTGTTTGTTAATAATCGAGCTCCTCAGTGACTGTTGTCTTTAATTCTTTAGTCATAGGAACATGTGCTTCTTTTCTGTTTAACATTGCTCTAATCTCTGGCTGAAATGTCTTCATTCAGACGTTTGGCTCAGTGATGCGTGAGCGATGAAATGGGTGTTTAGGCTTTTTTTGCATGATGAAAAATGATGACAAAAATGAGCAGGGAATGAGATGTCTTCATGTACACTGTGAAACAATTTTAGGTCAAGCACCCAGCCTGGTATCCCTCAGCCACTTCCCCACAGACCTCCATGCCTACTTTGTCGCATTGCATTCATGTTTATCTCAAAATATTGAAATAATTTTAGGGACGATTTGAGGAAAACAGTGGCACAACACAAAGTCATTTCAAATTTGTTTTTTTCCCTTACCAAGTGTGTAACAATTTTGTCTTTTGTTTTGTTATCTTTGTTCTCGATGATGATCTTCTCTTGGTAGACTGTTTTTCCCAGTTTGTGAATATACCTGACTTAATGTGGCTTATTTAAAATTTCCTATCTATTAATAAATTCCAGGACTTGATATTCCACTGTGAACTGGACATTTGGTTGATCTGATGGCATAACAGAGGTTCCTTATTCTGTATATGTATTGCTGCAGGTTCTGTCTCATCCTTTGGCAATTATTGTAATGTTGGCAGTTCTCCATTAAGCCAGCAGGTGATGCTGCTTAACAAACAATGTCTGCTGTCTGTGTCTCAATACAGTGAAACTCTTCAGAGGATCATGTTATATAAAATTCTACACTCAGTGGCAGCTCAGTCATGAATGTACAAAGGTGATAATGTTCAGTTTTGACTGACACGGTCAGAGAGATATTAATAAAACTACATGTTTAATATTTAAGTTGTAGCTTGCTGTAGTGTTGAACTGGATCAAATAAAATGGCAAAGAAGTGTGTTTTTAATGCTTAAATGTCCTACATTTACATCACACTTAGTTTCTGGAAAATTCATGAATGAGTGATTTAATTTTCAGCCTAATGTGTGACTCTGCATCTGCTGATGTGCTGTAAATTAGAAAACCTATATCTGCACTCATCACCATCATCAACACCATCCTCTTTGGTTCTTCCTCTCTAGTAGTATCAGAAATGTAAATAAAAAAAGACAGAAAGAAAGAAAGAAAAAATGCAGAATTATAAATGATGGACTTCCAGCTGCAGTTTTGGGTTCAGCATCTATTTCCATTTGTCTTATCAAGTTTGTGTGGAGACATTGTGTAATGGGTAGTGGGGTCTTCATTAAGAGGCTGTACACACACCATCACATGGACTCTGTCTGGTGCACAGAAATTATGTCATCCTGTGTGCACACACACACACACACGTGCACACAGTGCATTGTTCCAAATTGTCTGGGGATTCCTAGACATGATCCCAGACATCACCATCAAAGTTCACTTTTACTCCAAGCGTCCTCCAGTGATTACCTCACTGCTGGGTCAGGTTTTAGTGAGTCACTCTCCGGCAATCTCTCCGTCTCGCACAACACACGGAAAAGGAATGCAGCTACAGACCGGAGGATGAAAACAAAAACACATGCCGGTAGCCACACAGGAATATGTCCTCTGTAACGTAGGTGACATTCCTGCTGATTGTACTTGTGCGGCCTTTGGGCGACTGTTGTGTTTACAAAACATAACACAGCTCTGTGGTTTTCAAGCTTTTAATCGTGGTTCCGTAGAGTAGACATACTTCATCATCTGACCACATGCACACACACACACATACACACAGTCAAACTGCTTAAGACTGGCTAGACAGAAAGTCAGAGTCAGACAAACCCCAAATACTAAGCAGCATCCTGCCAGATTTCCCTACTACAGCACGCTGACAAGCCAGCACACTAAAGTCTGCTTCGTCTGGGGGTAACAAGCCTATGAGTCATACTTGGGAGTGAGTTGGATAGGAATGCTAACAGGAGACCCCTAAAAACCCGCACAAGCGGAGACAATGATGTGTATATATCATAGCCATACAACTCAAATGACTCATTTGATTCGTCCACCATCTGTATTAGTCATTGGTTGTCTTAGTACGTGTACATAGAAAAGGAATATAACGCCGGCTAGACGATGACTTAAGGTGAGATCACGTGGATCCAGCAAAAGCTTTCCTGTCACTTTGTCATTGTTGTGTCTGAGGTTTATGTCTTTATGTCGCTGCAGCCGTCCAGTTAATAAGCACAATGCCTGGTCTCGGTCGAGGCTCCTCTCTCATCTGACCTTCCTGAACTCTCCACCGGCGTCTGGATAGCAGAGAGTTACTGCCCATCTCCTGCTGCATGATGAAAACCAAGCTCTTCAGACTGCACCTACACATGCCTTCACTTACTGACCCATTTAGAATAAAAAAATAAAAAAATAACACTAAAGCCAGACTGTACCTTTTGACAGAAGAAACAACATTCCACTCAATTCAATGCTGCGACAACAACCGCGCTTGACCTCATGGCTAGTAGCTTATGGTTGCTAAACGTTGTCAAAGTTCAGCCGGATATCGCTCTATAACGGACATTACTAAGCTAGTTTGTTGACTTTGTGACTCGCTCTTATTCCTGTGGAGGTTAAATGCACTTATTGTAAGTCACTCTTGACAAAAGCAACGTAATGTAGAGTAATGTAATCACATTTATTTTGCAGTTGCCATTTTTTGATCAATTAAGGAAAAAAAACTAAAAAAAACTGTCTGGCCACTAGGGGGCAGAAGCCCTTCAAGCCGGCTGAGAGGCACGTGCCCGACGCTAAGGTGTCACGTGCTCCTGCAGGAGGCGTCCACCTGATGAGCGTGAGGCCACTTTTCTCTGTTGTTTCGCAGCTTTTCGGCCTCCACCGGCTCCCGAGACCCCTTCACGTTACATTTCAACATAAGAATTCGGATTAGTGCAGCGCTGTAGACAAATGCAGTCTAAGAGTTTAACCGAATGTTTAAAAAAAACTAAAAAAAAACTTTTCTAATTTGTTCGTGGCGGCTGTCTGGCTGCCACTGTAGCCGCTTAGCTCCCAGAAGACAGCAGCGCGCTGCGGCGGCCGGATGTCACAGAGGTGAGGACTGTTCACTTTACATATGGGTCTAAAGGGGGGAGGAACTGCTGAGTTAAGGCCTTTTTGGAAAGCAGAGGACAAGGCGTCATTGGGCCTCCGCATGAATATGAAATGGAGACGTCCGTGATGGTGGTGATGTTGTTGTTGTTACGGCGGAAGCTGAGGCTGAACGCACTTAACATTCGTTGATCAGGCGGCAGGAAGTTTGCTGCTCTCAGGGATGTTTGCTGTGATTCCTAACTGCAGGGTTTGTGACTGATGGCGAGAGGCTGTCAGTTATGATTCAGCTCACTTCAGCAATGTCACCAAACCACAAAGGGATTGCTTTCCAGTGACTTGACGTCCTTCATTTCCCCTGTTGTTTTTAATGCAGTTCTTGGCTCAAGTGTCACACCTTCGACCACCATATTTACTGCTGATCGGCTCCACGAGGAAGGAAAACCAGTGCCTTCAGTCCTCCTCTAGCTCGTCTTCGCAAATAGCAGGAAGAAATGGTTCCACTTCCCTCCATCTTTAACCCTCCACGCCCCCCCACCTCCATATATTCCCGTAAGTGGTGCAAGTTGGATAATGAGGAAATTGGCGTTTTTTGGAATTGCGACTTGCGTTGGCACGCGTGGCAGAGAAAGTGTCAAAATAACAGAGGAAACACGAAGGAGCTTTACTGGCCAGTTAAAAGCAGACGTTGGACAGTAGATGTGAAAGGCCAGAGGTTAATGTCTGTTGTCTGGTTTGGACGAGTACAATCATGTGCAACTACTCTGTGAGACACATGATGTAGGTTTGTGTGTTGGTAGCATGCACACAAGCACGATGGTAACGTGCATGTATGCATTCGCACACACACACACACACACACACACACACACACACACACACACACACACACACACACACTCAGCGCTGGCCAGGTTAGTGCTGGCCTCCTCATGCAGAGTCTAGACAGGAAGCTGGTCCATGCCAGATTAGGGATTTTCTCCCTCACACACACACACACACACAGTTACACTGCTGACAGTCATCTTCCTTCAATATGTCTGTGTGCATTGTGTGCTTGGATGGGTGTCAGAGGGGGAAAGAGAAAGACAGGGAGGTGCAAACAGAGACTAGGAGACAGAGTCCAGTGGGTATGTATCTGTGTGTTTATGTGCTTGCCTTTCTTTGTTTGAACAAAGTCTCACGCAAAACAGAAAACAACTCGGCCACAAAGGAACAGGTCCCGTGTCAGAAGCTTTTTTTTTTTTTAAACTCTATTACTCATTTTTCCTCGACTTTCCACCCGTTGAAATGACGAGTCTGAGGCGCAGTGTGAAAAGTTCAACTTGCCCTTCCCAGGTACAGGGACGCACCGCATCCTGTAGTGCTTAGCTAAATTAAACCGAGCCCCTACTGTTCTCATCTGCTCACCTGTAGCCCCTGCCAGGCCCGGGCCGTGGCCTTTGAACCCACACAGATGGGTCTGCATAATAAGACACGGGCACACACGGCTAAGTGCCATCTTGGACATGTTTGATGGGTGGCTATATAGGACTAGGAAAGTCTGAATGCTGTATGTAATAGCATGCTAATGTGTTGACCTTTCTGAGCGGGTTAGGGTGTGTGTGAAATGTGTGTTTCTATATATTTCTCTGTGGGGGTTTGTCCGAGCTTTTAAGTGTAAATCCAGATACTAATAGAGGTGTGTGCTTACAGTACACAGTCTTTGTCTCTTGTGTTGTTGGCCTGAGGCCAGTGGCCCCCGTGCCCTGTGTATGGCAGGCTGCTGTACTGTTCACTCTAACTGTATGAATATGCATGGCCTCCTGGCTTGGTAGACATGTATAGGCATGGGTTATATTAAACATTCATATAGCTGAAACTGTTGGTTTTGAAAGAAAATCCACCTGGCCTCAAAATGTATTTAAATGTGCCATAGCCAAAGGCATCGTGTTCCTTTTTTTAAGAAATAGTTTCACTGTTTTTCCTGGATACCCTTTTTGTGACCCTGTGCTCAGTTTGAATGTATATTGAACTACTGATTTTAAGAGGAGCTGCTGTTTGATCCCACAGACGTCTGTGAATTCAAATGAGCACATTTCCATAGACATGCAAAAGGTCTCTATAAGTTGGTCTGATGACTAATAAGTAAGAAACAAAACGGTGAAACAAACAGCAACATTTTCCCCCAAATTCTGAACCCTTTCATTCTCAAGTCAGAAAATGTCTGCTGTGGGGATCCACTGTAATTCCACCTCAGGACATGAAATACTGATGTTGACACAAAACGATCCAAAGACTTTTTACATTATATATAAGCTTTAAAGTGCTAGATGGAAGTCATCTCCTCCCAAGTCCTTCTGTTCGACACCGCCTGAATATATGAGCATATTTACACCTTGTCTTGGAGAATATATGACGTATGTGCACTAACCACTGCAGCATTAACAGTATATTTCATCCCCTTCTTGATTCAGTCTGTGAAATGGTCCTCTTCATTTCTCACATGAGTGGTTTTCTTATCATCCAGGCCCCCTCTCGCCTGCCCCAGGGGCTGAGTTAAAGTCGATAAAACACCCAAATATTCTGTTAAACACGGGCGGCCTCTGCCATGTGGCCGCTCCCTGCAATGCCTCCTGGGTAATTATGGTAATAACTCAGCCGTCAGAGGCGAGGCCAGAGGCCCCTGGATGACGAGGTCAGGCTGGAGAGCCTGAGATGAGAGGAGGAGTGGTGGCGGCGGTGGGGTCAAGGTGAAGTGGGGCGGGGCTCTCGCGTTGCTATCCCATAAACCCTTGCTGTCACACCAGAGGCCGCTGGATGTATGTGGACGTTCCCTCTGATCTGTCCTCCTCAACAATTCAGATGCTGATGAGGGATGATGACAAGTGTTTGAGTAGCTCGGTTATTTGTGCGGCCTTGACTGACAGACGCCTGGTCGGATGGTCAGTAGGAAGGTCACAGTGTGCCTCTGTTTGGGCTGTTGAAACTAGAGATTGCTAATTGTTGTGAGACGTTTTACTGCAATGGCAAATATTGATGTGGTTTTCAAAAGCAGGTTGGGCAGTCCACCGTATTATTGTTTGTCTTTATTGAGACGGTCAGAAAATTGAGAAAGGCACAGGACAAAATGTTCCGGCGGAATCTGATCCATTATGGGTACACGTGGTCCCAGAGATGGAGGTGTACACCATCACTTTCAGAAATTAAAATCGACTTCTTTGTATTCTCTGTGTTGTCTGACTGCGTGCGCACTCTGACGAAAATCCCCCCTGTGTGATGGATAACCGAGAAAGACACAGAACGGACTCAACTTTTGGGTCAATAGATTCTATATCTGCTCGTGTTAGGCTTTGAATGATGATTCAAATGCAATTTAAATACATTATGTGTACAAATCTGAGACATCTATGTTGCGCTGTTCAAATGCAGAAGTAAGTTTTACTACTTCTAAGTCGGTATTTCTCTTTCTCTTTCATTTAGTGACATAAATCTTTGTCGATTTTTCAGAAATATCTGAGTTATTGTGAAAGGCTTTTATTTTATGTAATCTTTTATTGAAACGGGTAGTCAAGAGAGACCTGTGTACGGTCTCCTGTGAAAAGGCAGAAGGATTCAAATAGAAAACATCATCATTACAAATACCATACTTTTCCATAGTCCTGTGTCAGTTGATCTTCCGGTACCATTTCAGCATGGCCCCTTTTTAATGACATCTTCGTTGAAATTTGTATACTGTTGGTGAAAGCTGCCGTCTTTAAGAAACCTTCTTTTTAAGCTCAGAGTGTTTTGTGTGTGTGTGTTTCTGTGCATAACCTATGTTTAGACTCAGCGTTATGCTAGACGAACAATGACAGACACACAATATTCCCCCATATTCTGTCCAAATTCTGGTCGGGGTGGGGGAGACCACAAGAAAATGTTACCATTCAATCACCATTTTGGCCTCTTCAGCATTTCTTCATTTCCTTGGTTCCACCAGAACCAAGGCTTTGTCTAGGTCATCCAGTCTCTTTGCATAGAAATATCCTCTCTAAAGTATAAATTTGATAGGAAGTGGAGTGAAGTGACAAGTGTAATCATTTCCAGCGACACACATCTCCATTCAGACCGGCGTTTAATGTAAAAGTGATCAGCGCCGGGGCTATTATCACAGGCATCCAGATGTCAGGGAAAATGAGAAAGCTGCATTCGGGGAAAGTGTGAGTAAAAATCTAACACCACATTGCAATAAATAACCCCATAAGGCACCGTGAAGCTCTCCACTTAAGTTATTTTGAAGCCTAACCAGTATTGGTATTGATAGATATGATCTCAACCTTAATTTGCTCCATAGATTAGACTTCTCATGTATTTTCTTTTTCTGTTTTTAAAGTATGAGCAAGTGCCAAGCTTTAAATATCTCAGTTCAAAACCCATTAGTTTATTCCTGCCCTGCTTTATTGAACCCTCATCCGTGCTTACACCGTTACATACTGTAGTTTATTCACTGCCATCCACCCTGCGGTTCATTGAGACCCCTGACCTGCAAACAACTATAAATATTTATTTGCGTCGGCTTGTCTAAAAATAACTGTATTACAATAGAGTGTCCTGGAAGGGGTCCAGGATAGTTGTGCAGCAAGCAGTAGTCAGCATTCAGAGTCGGCCTCCGTGTCCAGAGAGGGAGAGTGCGGTGTCAAGAGGCAGACATATTGATAGCTTTGTGGTCAACAGGAAAAAAGTCACTTAGCCGGGAATCCTTTGGGTCCGAGGATGTATTTCTGGAACACGCAGACGGAAACACGGAGCAGTTTGGAGCGATGCGCAGTGGTTCTCCAGTGACATCCATAAACACTATCCCTGTCCTTTTTACAACATCAAAGTTCTGAATTTTAAATGAAAGCAGTGATGGCAAGGTTAGAAACATTATAAACCGTGCAGCAGTCCAAATATGGACTAAATAGATGGCCTAATGGAAGATCAACCAACCTATAGATTCATTTTCAGTAGTTTGCATACAGCTTGTAAAATATTTGCAGACGTCAAATGAAGCTGAATAAAAAAACAACTAACAGATGCAGAGTAAAAGCCGATCGATGTTGATAATAGCGAGAACATATAATTTTTGTCTGCTTGTACAGTCTTTTTCTGCACCAGCATCATTACCACTGACACAATAAGTATTACAGTATACTGGATAAATGCTAACAGGCCTCATTCATCAAACTTCACAGTGAAGAAACTGTGATCCACTATCTGTTTTCCTTTCAGGTCGAAATAACAGCAGCGGAGGTCTAATCAGTGATTGATCCTACTTCACAATGGTTACTTTAACATATTCTGTGAAATCCAAGACTTTGTAGCGAGCGTAAAGCTTAAGTTGACTTCTCATCCAAAGCACACCGCTCACATTGACCCCTCTTGTAGATGAAAGACGGCTTTATTCATTCACTGTCCCTCCCTACAAAAATAAACTCGATGAAACCATCAAATATTTCAATAGAAAATGCCACCTTTCTACAACCTGGTCAGAAAACTATGCGGCCTCTTAAAGTGCTTGTTGAATGTTAAATAAAAGGGGCATATTTCCAAGTGCATTATCAGTAGCACACACAAGTAGAATATAATTGTACTTTCTGAGTATAAACCTGTTTTAAATATAATATATAAAGAATAGAAACAGCACCTGAATAATATTCAGCTGCAAAATATGAATTTGGCTGCTACATATTTGATGAGCGTGTAGCACAGGTCAGCTTGAGCTTGGACTTGGCGCTGACTAGTAACAACGCTGGACACATTGAGATGTGAAGAGTTGGATGATCGTAGAGCCACAGCTCGGACTGAGGCACGGTCGCCTCAGAGACGAGCAGATCCAAGCTCGGCTCTGTGTTGGATAACTCTATTGTCTTCATATTGTCTTCATTCTTTGTGCCAACGCTGCGTGCCAGTCTATCAAACTGTCTGCCAGTCTGGTTCAGTATGAGACACAAGTCTCACTCCGCAACTTGTGCCTCTCCTCCCCAATTCCTCCTTCACCCCCCAGAATGCAATAAATGTCCGGCCATCATTTATTTTAATTCACTCCCCTCTTGCACAGATGAAATGGATTCGTAACCTTGTAGGACAAGGACGTGCATGCCGTCTGCCGTCAGTTGCTGAGTTATTCTCTATTCTTCTAGCATAGAGAGAGAGAGAGCGGGAGAATAAGAGAGAGCGAGAAAGAGGCCCAATGATGAAGAGAAATAGCCTGGCATGCAAATTGCCGGCTGCCATGTCCAATGAGGAGGCCCGGTGGAGACTGTCGCCGTAGAAACTCTGGACAGGGTTAACGAGGCTGAGGGAGAGACGGAGCTTAAAAAGACAGTTGCGCAGGAAGGGAGGGAGAAAGAGTCTGAAAGAACTCAAGAGTGTGATTTATTTTCCAAATCACAGCACGATGAGTGGATTGTGGCTAGCCTAATGAGAGAGAGTGTTTAGGGGAGAGCTAATTTTACGTGACCAAGGAGGAGAATGTTAAGAGCAGGCAGCGATGAGGATCGGGTGGCGTATGTCATTCAGCTGACAGTAGTTTAACTCAACTCGTTGTGTCGCCCCAAATTCCAGACAACCCTCATTTGAGCAGGTCAGACATGGCGCCGTGTTCTGCCCTCCTCCTGCACAGTGCCCGTTGTGTGGTACATCATATGACCTTTTGGATAAACAGCTGAATTTTTAGTTTTGCGCTTTGCCGAACAAAACTATAAATACAGAATCACAGGAGCTTAAAAAAAGTTGATTATCATTTCCAGCAGAGCGCATATTTATTATGCGACTGTTCTTCCGTCGGTGGGTTTGTTGCTTTTATCTCGGCTAATTCACTTCAACTATTTGTGCAGTCATTTTTGAAATTTGGTGCAGATCAGCATCGTTTGCTTGTGTGCATGCAGATATCCAGATTAGAGACAAACTCAGAAACCTTAGCAATTAACATATTATTCTGTGTTTGTTCCATGTTGTATTTGAGGTTGAGATAACAAGGAAGTCAAGAAAAACTTTTAGGTAATAAAATGCAACCTCTGCTTTCTGTAGTTGGGGCCATGACTAGACATCCAGCAACGTTATAACGCCCACTAGAGGGTAGTATTTAACTGCAGGCAGCATTTAACACTTATTCATGGTTTCTGCTATGCATCCTGTGTCCATTGCTTGCATGTCTGTCTTTACGGTTTTGTTGAGTTTTAATGTTTGCCTCCACAAGTTACTTGAAGCATTCACATCAAATGCTCTTATTATTTGTGGTCATGATCTGTTCAGTGGAAATGATTTGATAAACCGAAGATCCTCAATTATTTTTTTTTTTGGGCATTGTGGCTCTTAATCCAGTCATAGTTTTTAGCATCTCTAAGCATCAAAATGATGTCCAGTAGACAAGGCTGGAGCAGAAAGTGTGCAGCACCCTTTGCTGTTTATTTGTTGTATTCCTCAAACCGCCACCTTCCGAGGGATTGTGATGATTGTTTATCTACATCCTACACAAACCTGCAAAATTGAAAATGTTGCGGTACAGAATTTTAGTAGATTACTGCCATCAAATTAATTGCATGGATTTGGAAAGATTGAATTAGGAGTATCAATTTATTCTATTATTTTAAGAGGCAGATCCAGCTGTGTCACCTCTCGCTGCTGTTAATGTTTAATTCTAAGATTTTAGCACCTGATGTGTTACATATTCTGAAAGATGCCATCTCCCTGTTTCTGTACAAAATAATACATGCTTTATGATTTATTAGATATATTTCTTTCTTTTAGAACCTAAATTACGCAAGAGCCTTTTGAATTTTATTCAACATTTGATTCCCACATATGTGCTTTATTAAATCAACCTCTCATTGTTCAACATTATAAAACCACCACTTTCTTTTCTATAGTTGAATGCAGATCCTCTTAGTGATGACATTTCCTTTGTGAGTCCACTGAAGTCCTTGGAAATCTTTGTGTTGCACCCATTTGATCGCTGACTCGCCTCGCTCTCATTTCATGAGTGCATTGGCATGCACATTTGAAATGGGTTGGGACACAAATGGGATTAATGCTTGCAAGACATCTTCTAAAGCGTTTCCACCTGTAATGTTGTTTGCAGATGCACTAAATGAGACGTCTCAGCGGGAGCGAACGTCTCCGTATGCAGAGCTAACGGAGGGAGGCCTGCACCAGGCTGCACTGTGACCCGCCTGATGCAGCGCCTGCATTCTGGCTCCAGTTTCGACAGGACGTAGCATATAGGGAAAGAGACAACATGGGAAATGTGATTACACGGTTGCCTAATGTAAGGAAATCTCATTTGTTTCGTCCTCCGTTTGATTGTCCCTTTCTGCGCTGGCAAATTTGGGAAAATACAATGCAGATGTGGACGAGGGCGAGCAGTCACTGTTACCACCCAATCTGAGGAAGTGTGTTTTGACTTTGAAAACCTCAGACTTATCTTACTGTAAGACACGTGGCAGGCATGAAATGATTTTAAATAAAGCTTCTGTAGATTTATATAGGATCGTTCTTGACACACTGACACATAAACACACACATTCATCTGAAACTGTGGCAAGTCAGGGAATCTTTTTCCTTTTTCATCATGTTCAAAAATACACCACCATGCACTAAACATAACTGTGGAAATAAAATCTGAAACCTGGCCTTAGAGAGTGCATACTCTGGCCACAATGCAGCATTATGACGTAAGATGTCTATAAAGGAAAAGACTTTCCTAACCAAGACGAATGAGTGATATCGAGCTTCGGCATGACAAACGAGGGCTGAAGCGTCGCAAGTGTTTTATGACGGTCCCTTGGGTCCTTATCTCCCATAACCCCTGACCTCTCGACCTTTTAAACCACAAGGGTGATTACAAGTGGCTGGCCAACAGAGTAACTGCTGTACTGTGGCCAGCAGAATATTGTTTCACACAACCTCACACTGTGGTGGAGCCAGTAACCTCTTCATGCAGAATTACAGCACTTGTTTCGTAGGTACATTGAACAGAAACACGTGCATCATATCAATATGCATAAATTAAAACCACGACGTACGTTTTGCATACAGTGAAAAGACAAAACCTGGTCATTATCCACAGACCGCCGCCTCAAATCTTCCAACATAACAAGACCAGAATTCTGTTATCAGTGGACTTGAGGAGTTTATGCGTTAGAGCAGCAGCGTGCTGTCTGCTGCCGCCTTCACCGGTCAGCAGAGTGATGGGCAGAGGTCTCACTCACTGCTCATCCGCAAACACCTGTCATGTAGCAGGCTATGATATCTGTTCCCCATGGGACGCATAAATGTGGGACTGGCATTTTTCACCACAAGCTCTGACAGCAACAGCAACGCTGATCGTTAAAACCCCGGGGCAGGTAGTAGTTTCTGGAACGCCACTGAGGTGAAAGGGCAGCTGCGTAAAGTAGAGCAGAGCGGAGTAGATTTCTCCAGCCTTTGGTTATAACTTTTCTATGCAGGAGGTAAATGTGCAACTATGTGCCACAACAGTACAAGAGACAAATAAGTTGAGCTGCCTTTTGCCTTGCTGCCGCGCTTGATTGGTTGTTTGTTTACTGACGGGATGGATTTTGGGTGAGGACAGGTAATTGACGTGCACACATGTGCTCCCGCGGATGCGAGTGTAACTGGCTACTGGACATGTACATCATTTTCCATAACATTGCAGTCTGAGATTAGTGCGGGGTCCCAGGGGCCTCGCTCGTCACTCCATTTCCTAAATTGACAGCTGGAGGAACTCTATTCCACCGGATGTGATAAACGACACGAGGCGTCGGAGGAGTGTGTCGAGAAGAAGAGAGAAAGGAGTGATAAATGGGGGAGGTTGCGAGGAATCGGGGCAGATGAAAGTTGTTGGGCACTGAGAAATGACTGACAGCTCATTATGAAAATCCGAGAAGGGAGTCTAACTTGTTCAGCCAAACAATTTGGTTTTCTTATTACCAATCTCAAACACACTGAATACGGACACAAATATTGAGGGCCTTTAAATGTCTATGACTGAGTTCTTTTCAGCTGTTGAGAGAATTTCTGATGCAAGAATAACAAAAATTCAAGAAGATTCAAGACAGCAACAAAACTAAAATGCAAATCCATCTAAACAGGCTGCAGAAACTCAGACTCACTGATACTAGAATTTTTGGCATGTTCCAACCTTTTTGTCCATTTTTGATTATTCTCTACCATATAACTCCTTTGTCATTTACATTTTTAGCGTACACAAAGCTATAAGTCACCCATCAGGACATTAAAAAGCTCAAGGAAACCCTTGAGATTGCCAGTTGGCATTGCTTTATTCTGTATTTTCCCTCAGTACTCTTACTAGCTTCTTGCAACCTCACTCAATTTAGTTGTTTTAGCCCCCTATGGCCATGTTGCTGATTTTGAATAAGTGCTCAGGGCAAGAGGGGTCAGCTGCAATTTCAGCCGTAGCTAAACTGGTCTATTCTAATGTGAGATCTGAGGTGACTTTGACTTTTGATTAATGACAGTTCTCCAAAGGACATATCACCAGGAAAACTTTCCACAGCATGAAAATCACTTCCAGTAAAAGAAGAAAACATCTATATCTTTATGCACACACAATCCGGCACTGACTGCATTCAATGTGAAATAATACCCAGGTGCCTTTACAGGAGGCAAACACTGAAAGTGTTTGTTATTAAAATATTTGTACTTCTTGGGCCCCAAAGGCCCACTATGCCTTTTCTCTCACTTATGCATATTTCCATTATAGTGACATCAAGCAAACAGAGAAATGCTGCTGCCGCCTCTTTCCTGTTCTCTCCCCTTCTCTCTCGAGTGCTTCTCTCACAGGCTGTGAAAACAGC
The DNA here is from genome assembly GCA_036023855.1 of Gadopsis marmoratus. Classification (NCBI taxonomy): domain Eukaryota; kingdom Metazoa; phylum Chordata; class Actinopteri; order Centrarchiformes; family Percichthyidae; genus Gadopsis; species Gadopsis marmoratus. The sequence continues at coordinate 84,123 of JAVQJF010106880.1, forward strand.
AGCCCCAGGGAGTATTCGTATCCCATGAGCCCTTGGGGCAGAAGGCCCGAGGACATGCTATGGGGATGTATTGAGGGGTGTTGTGGGGGAAAGGAGAGCTGCACATCTCAATATGAATACTATAGATAAATGTAAAGCAGATAAGAGGTTGAATAGAATTGGCCCATTTGGGATTTTAGCAAAGAGGTTTAAAGATGATGAGAAAAAGCGGGAGCAGCTAGCATGAATACTGGGGCCACAAGCAGATGAGCTACTATGAGAGTTTGACTGACAAAATGATGTCAAAAGATGCTAAAAAATAAAGGCACAGTAAATCTCTCCATCATCCTTTTAATTTCAATGGTGGTTTGCAAACCACACTACTTCCACTATTATCTGTAAATGAGTAGGGATGAGTAGAATTTTTACTATGTGTCATATTCACCACATGGTGAGCAGTTTTCACCACATTAGAAATGCCTAAACGTCCCATGACAAAGCCTTATTGGTCACTGAAAATCACATTTAAATTTTGTCCCTCCCTAACATTGCATACTGTACTGTGTGTGTCAGCTACAATCAACAGCTTTTAGAATGAGTAACAAAAATCAAAGCTGTGGTCTCATGAATATGCACATGGACAAGTCTATCAAAGTTCAGCCGAATTAATTTCCTGTCCGGTGTGTCCATGCTGTTCTCGCTGTGCTGTGTTTGTGATGCCGACCAGGAGCTTCAGCAAAAGCAAAACTGTTGGATTGTGGGACAAAGGTCTCTGTGTCTGTACTCTCCTGTATGATCTTATTATCTGTCAGCCAATTTAACAGAGAGGCCTTTGGGGAGTGACAATGAGGATGTAGGGGAGGAGGAGGGGCCGCCCTCATATACACATACACGCACATGCGCACACACACACGCACACCTCTAATTCACACTGACCTCTGCGGCCTCTCCACAATGCCTGTTTTCGTATTTGATAGAAAAATCGATAGCCTTGCTGGCGGAGAACAACCTCCATGAAGAATTGAAACAAGGAAAGTGTTGGTAGCGGTCAATCATTTTTCTGTCCACTAACACTACACTTACTGATGCGGCGAAGAATAAATGTCGTTTGCCTTTCAGAAACTTGCTGTCATCTTGCTGTGAAGCGTGACGAGAGAAACGCAAATGTAGAGTTGATGATGCAGGAAAAAAAGACCTTTTGGCAGTAGAATAAAAACGTTTTGAGGAATACTTTAATTTGACACATTTATTTTTTTCATAGTGGCTTTATAATAAACCTCTTCTATTCAAAAAATTTTCCTTATCAAACCATGTAAGCTATACTGAAAAATCATCTGTGCTGTAGTATGTAATTAAAAGTGGCATATTTTTACAGCATACGATTACGAACAGTTCTCTCTTGTTATGCAGATGATACTCACCTGTACTCTGACATTAATGCTGGATGTTACAGATGTTTAAATTTTCTCTTTGTTCTCACCAACGCCTCTCAATTTGGACAAAAATTGGATCTCTTTCTAAATGGGAAACCACCCACTTCTAATCTTGACATCATACTTGATTTGGAGTTGGGCTTTGGTGAGCAACTACTGTCAGAAATACATCAGAAATGATGTTCGCTGTCTGCAAGATCTGGAAAAGTATGTCCATGTCATCAGTGGCACAACAGTTTAATCTACCCTGCATTCTTTACGCGTTTTAGAAATGTGCTCTATGAATTATATCCCGATACTGGATTTTTGATGCCAATACTGATTCTATATCTGTGAGTTAAAAAAAATGACATAAATTTACCTTTTTTCTTTTACGAAAACACCCATACATTTTTAATCTTATTTTAAAGAATTGTGACCAACATACGTAAAGAGTGGGATGTTTTACACTGTAAAAATCAACTTGCTCTCTAATGTACAAACTGTTATTTCTAAGGCATTTCTGTACTGTTATTATATATTTTATGAGTTATCAGCCAAAATAAACCGATATCTGCAATCAGTTAATATCATCCGATATATTAGTCTGGCCGCTTTATCATTCTAGGTCTACTATGAACAAAGTTATTATTAATTTTCCTTAACTCTGTCATACCAAATCACCAAAGTTAGGCTTCAGCTTACAGTTCAAAATTAAACTCATTCAGTAACTGTGGTAACAGTTATTTTTCCAAATGTGGCCGTTGATCCAAGGTCAAGCAGCGTAGACGGGCCGCTCTCATGCCAGTCTTGAGGCCATTCTGAACAGATGTTGGCACAGCCAGCTGGACATGGCGACCTTGAGTAAATCTCAAAGGGGTCTTCTTTGGCAGCATGAGCACCCAACTCTCCCCCCCTGGCAATGGAGACCCAGTGCAGCAGGGTATAAGCAAGCGGTATGTGTGTGTGTGTGTGTGTGCATGTGTCCACAGACCAGCATTGTGTGTCATTCAAGCTTCAGTGAAAAGGTACCAATGAATCAATCACATGCCCTGTGTAACACCGCACTAAATGAAATTCAATGGACTGATTGAGTGAGTGATGGATGATTCACATACATACAGCCAGAATTAAGTGATGGAGAAACACTCAGAAGGAAAGTGGAGGAGGTGAGGGTTGGTTAGACCTCTGAGGACAGCATGTGGGGTTTATGAACATGTTGCTGTGTGTGTGTGTGGAGGAAAAAAATGTAGACGCAGAGTGTATAGACTCTGAAGGCTGAGCGCCCTGAGGAGCGGCTGTGTTCGTACCCCACATCTGCCATCCCAGGATGCAGCAGAATGCGTGTGTGTATGCATTTACTTGTGTGTGTTCAAGGGTGTGTGTGGTTACCATCTGGGCAGAACATCAGGGGCACGCCTGGACTGCACGGTGAGCCAGTCCACTTTTAATCTGCCCAGCGCCCTCTCCCCACCAAGGAAGGTCAACGCCTCGGCAAGGACAGCACTGTCACCCCCGTAACACCAACAGTGGGGGTCGGCACTGGCTATCCATAATAGATGGCAGCTGGCTTTAGTGTACATCTTCACTTTGCCTGGGGCAGCGGTGTTAGCCCATCTTTCATTCCCACTACTCCGCTGAGCTAATGTGCTGTGTTAATGCTTGTGTGAATCAGGAGGAGTGCTCAGTCGTGTGTCTCCCCTGTAGCTAGCGAGCGCTCATGTCATTGCCAAAATAGGACAGAAGGTGCTTCAACAATGGATACATTCATCTGGAGGTATCACAGCGCCACAACAAAATCAACCTTCATACATTAAGAGTTCACAGCACTAGTTAGTAAGAGAAATGGGATGTGATGACCTTATGGGACGACATGCCTTTGGTAAACGCAAGGTCCAGTTTACAGAACTTTGTATCACCACGCCTTTGTGTTATTTTGAGGCTGTAATCATCTGACGCTTCTGGCTGATATCTTCTCTTTTATATTAAAACCACAAACATCTTTACTATGTAGAAAGTAGTTCAGAAAGTACAGTTTTGGACCACGACATTTCAGACAAAATGCATCAACCCCAATTTCACAGGCTTTTATGTTAAGTGGCTGTTGAGTCCGACTCACCCATCAAGCATGATTTCCAAGGGCGTGTTTTTTTTTTTTTCTCACACTTGCCAGAGAGACCAAAACCATTTTAAATGCAAATGACCCAAATAAGATTAGCAAGGTAGGCAGTCCGCTCCCTGTTAATTATCACACGCGGTAGTCAATTAACAACGCTAACGATGGGACACTTAGTGAGCGTTAACCCAATTTACCACGGCTAAGAGCCGGGTGGACACAGTTGCAAGGGGTAACTTAAAGTGGGATCTGGCGGAGGGGGGGGGTCACATCTTTTATTGAGCTCCACCCCCCATTACAGAGGTTAGAGACGTGGACTACTGCTCGGGAGGAGAGTTCAGCACTGTACTATGGAATTCACAAGAAATAGAAGCTGTTCAGCGATGGCGTGTGGTCCTTTACGCTGTCGCCTGGCCACCATGTGGGGTTGGGCACCATGTGGGTAGAAGGAGGAGCGGGACTCTTTCGGGGGTAATTAGTTACCCAGGGTGTGTTAGCCGAGATGCTGCTCTACAGCTAACAGCATTAGCTATGGCAGGGACGAAGGCGTGCTCTGATTTAACAGTTGTCACTAGACCTTGACTGTGAGAGGCATGGGTGACTGACAGGTCGAAAGCGAGGCCCTCATCTGTGTGTCTGGGTGTGTGCGCGTGTGATTCGCGTTCGCCTCTGTGTTTGTGCACGGGGATGTGAGTCGGTTGCACTGATGTGAGAAAAGTGCAGGAGGTTATTGTGAATTTCTGTCATTCTCTGTTGGTGTAACCGTGTAAACCAGCACCCAAAGTGTTTTGTTCTAAGAGACATTAGGGGGAATAAGTTACACTTTACAGCAAGTGAATGTGAACCAATTCACACATGCAGAGATAATTCTTTATACAAATAAAATCACTGCTGCTAAACACAGGTGACTTTTGATTTTTCAATTTTATCGCAGAGCAGAAAAGTCATTTAGCAGCTTTTCTGGCTTTAACTCGACACACAGGCATCTTATTTTGATGTACGATTTTAAATCCCCATCTAGTTTTAAAAAGATTATGTTGATATGGGCACTCAGTGAGTTCTAAAACAGTTCTGTAAAAGCTCAAAGTGAGATGAGTGCCAGTTAGTAAAGTTAAAAATGTCCCATTTGTTTGAGGTTGAAAGACAATAACAATGACTCCATAACAGAAATGCCTGGTTTTAGGTCAATTTCAGATTGATGTGTTTCTGCATTTCATCTTAAATCTTGAACAATACGGCCACATTTCATCCATGTAAAGATTCCTCTACAGTGGAGAAATTCTATAACGTCAACAGAGATGAAGATACTACAGTATATTTGTAATCTATAATGATAAAATATCATCCATGGTACTGCAGGGAAATTATCTATTGGCTTGCTCTTGGTTGCCCGGCTTGTTTGATATTGATTTTGATCTTTTTTGCTATCTTCCCCCTTCAGTTACTGCTTCCTCTTCACTGAGTGTAGAGTCTGCAGAGAAGAGATTTTGGCCTGCAACAGCACACTTTGGCTTAAATATAAAAAAGTACTTGCCATTACTTGTGAGATAGACTAAATTAAGCCTTTAAGTACTTCTTCTTCATCATCCTTGTCAGATATTCAACCTCTCTGGTGCCCAATTCTACACTCAAGTGAGGAATTTTGGATGACAAATTTCCTTTATTTTACTTGAGCATCCAGTTTAATATTTAGTACTTCTATTTATACAGTCACACTGAAGTCTCTAAAGGTTTCTTTTCCTCCGTCTTCTTAACTGTTAGCAGCTTTTCAGTGATGTTTTCTTTTTAAAGTAGTTAACACTACTCCTTCATGTCCTTGCGAGTTTGTTCCACTTTCTGGAAGTCATGATTTGTACCAGCAGGTTTTATTGTCACCTGCAGACCAGCGTCGGTCCGTTGGTACGAATGTTAAAATACTCACTCACTGTCCAGTCGGTGACATTCGGGCATCTCAGTCAGACAGTCTCTCCAAAATGAAACATCTACCCCGCTAACATAAATCATCGCACTCTGGCCCTGCCCACCCATTTTCATCTGTGTAACCAGAGCCCTGAGCGTCAGCAGGAAGTGTATTGGTGAGAGCGGCCTATTGATCATTGATCTGGCGCCATCGATCCAAACCGTGCCTTTTTACCTCCTACTTTAACTCTCAACCCCACCCCCCCTTCAGAGGCTGTAGGAGTGTAATCTGTTTGGACTCACAGGGACACTCAATCTCCCTATGGAATATACACATATGATCAGATAATGAGAATAAATGGCAGTTCTGACTGCCACTGGTATTTCTTCATGTTTGATTTATCACCTTTGATCAATATGTTTGATTCGCTTTGTCATGGTGTAGAAGGTGCTCTTTTATTGTCTCTGATTGTGATTTTAAGTCAGTAAAAGAGACTGTTTTAGACACAAACACCTTCAAATACAGGTACGATAAAGCCTAAACTTTCATTCACAATTTTTACTTTCAATCGGCATTTCTTATGAATAGTTGCAATCTGTCGAGGAACTTTACAACTTTACTTTGGAAGCTTTACTATATAGTGTATATATATCTATTTTACCTGATAATACCTTGCGATGTTGGTAGAAAATGGCTCAAGATTTATATTAGAGCTCAGTCCTGATCTTTTCATCAGTAGCACAAATGGCCGACAGTTGATGAGCAGATCAATAGACATGTAATTTACAAACTACAGGGCAGGTAATAATCAACTATAGAAGTGTATAAAATATACATTACTGGAATCCTGCTATAGCGCTGACCACCGACTTTGATAAACAGTCAGGCCTTTTATTTTTGTCAGTATTGATTATTCAATCCGGAGAGTTCACCAGAATCATCCGTCTTCCCTTCTCCTTTTCACTTGATCTTCTTCTGAAAGTTGATTCATGATCTATCGGGTCAGACGAGCAGCTGTTGGTTAAAACACCTCAGAGATGCTTTTGCGTATTATTCCTGTGGATTAGTGTAACATTGTACTGCAGCTACACGCTACACATGTTTAGTTGATTGATTTACTACGTGAAGCAAAAGCCTTCTCTTAAACACATCAAACAATGATGACTAAAATGCCTAAGTCTCCGTCTCCAAGTCATTCCTCCTTGAGACCTTTTTTAGTCTCTTTTAGTTTACTCCTCTCACAGTTTATGATCTCCCGACTCCACACAGCCCCGAACGTGGCTATTGCTTGTCATTAGAATAACAAATGCATTGGAGCCCCTGATTTAGTGTGGCGCTCTGGCCCCTGATGTATATTAATACCACAGCACTGCACCTCTTACCTAGGGTTCATCATTCATCCGGGTAAAAGAGGTGGAATTGAAAAGCAGTCCTTGTTTTTGCTGGAACCTGGCTCACAGTCATTTATTGTGTCATGAGACAGGGCGGCCCCTCTGCAGGTCCTTCACCTCCACGTGCAACGCCGGCTCCTATTAGATATCAAAGTGTGTTTGAGTGTTATTTTGTGAGACACAGGGGTGTCAACATGGGATGAAACACTTTGAAAGTATGGCTGTTTGTGAGAAAGGTAGAATAAGAGTCAAATGTAGTTTATCATCTTGAATATTCCTCGTTGGTGTTGTTCTAATTATGCACTGTAGTGATTCATTTTTTGCCAAATTGTGTGTCTGTTGTCCTACATTCCGATTTCTGAGCTCAATACTAAATTAAAAGACTGAAGGATTTGCATTTCATTTTATTTCACGCATATTTTTAATCACGTCTCTTTCTGGCTCTGCCCAGCGCTCCCGTTTAAGTCTGGTGAGGCTCTCATTGAGTGAGTGGCGCAGCTCTGGGCTCGGTTAAGTGATGACGGCTGGTGACGGATTGCCCTCCGCCACATTGCTAGCACTTCTCCCAGACAGACCGTCCGTCCCTCTTTCATCTCTTCCTGAGTGGACGTGAGGGCTCGCCCAGCAATACAAGACAAATAACACTTCTGCCAGGCCATCAGTCTTCCCAGCAACAAGGCAGCTTACCTTTCAGTTGACTGTAGTCCATGTAGTACCAGACTCAGCATCACCGCGGCTTCCTCTATTGCTCCCTGACTGTCCCTACTGGGCTGCCATGAGTCTGCCCAGAATGTGTGAGGCTATCTGAGGTGTAAGAAACATCTCTATACATTGGCTTAAAATGGTGTGCTGTCTGTTTCTGGTCTGCTGCACTGTGTCTACATGCACTCAGGTACCTAGATTATTATTTTTTGTTTTCTTAGGCCTTTTTTTTTAACCCCTTATTTTGTCAAGGAAAACTAAGATGAAGAATATTCATTGGCCTAAGAAAAACCGAGACAAAAACTAAATCAAAAGTAACCTCTGGAACCGAGGAGTGTAACGACACGTATTACACTTTTCGTCAGCGAATAAAAATTAAGCAGTAATGTGAAAGACGGACGAATGGGCAAAGAAATGACCGTTTTAATAGAAAGTCTTAGTCAGCAAACTGCATGCACCTGCAGAATCACACACCGTAGCTCCTGATCAGTAAAATAGTTTCCTCCGCCGCTCAAAATATCTCTTGTTCAGGAGATGAACAAGTTGGTCAACCTGTGCTGTAGCACTGCCATTAATAAGAAACGTTCTCTGTTTGTCAGTCATGTTATCTGATGTTCTTGGAAAAACATATTTTATGGACTAAAATCCATCTATAAACCACTGAGAATCAGACAAAAAGCGTCAATAAAAGAGCTGGGGCAAACCACGAAAAACTTGCAGGCCTGCATGCCGACGTTTATAAAGTTGGAAAGTTAACGAAACATAAAGTGTCGTGGATGTGACGTTAATGTTACTCTGCTGGCTAGATGTTCACTAAGGAAATATCACTACATTATCCGACATTATGGTTTTTGAATAAAACAAAAACTATAAGAATACGACAAAAGACAGGGCACAGGGAACGTATGACGGCAGTGCGGAGCAATGAAAGAAAGGGCCATAACTCATTCAACACTGAAACCAAAATAAATGAGTCTAAATCAGTTGGTTTCTACGGTTGAATGTTGTACTATTTATAAAATTCAGAATTCATGCAAACTTGTCATCATTATCTAATAAGCCAAAGCCACCCTTAATAGAGAGATTGTGAGGAGAAATCTTATCTGATCACTGACCAATGTAGATGTTTGCTTCACAGTAACCAGGTTATTGCAGTGCACGTAAACACCTCAACCTGATTTATCCCGAGCATGTTCTGTGCGTGCAATCATAGTGCTGGTCAGCTTGACTGAGCTCAACATTTTAAATAATTAAAAACTATCCTCGAACGAGGGGAAAGGGAAAGTCTTTTTACAAAAACGTTCATTTTAGGGTTTTTTTTCGCCTGAATGGCAACAAGGAGTAAATGAGTTGTCTGTAACGGTGTATGACTACTCTACCTGCCTATTACTCAGGAGGATGTTGGTGTGAATATGCTTTTATGAAAGAGGAGCTTCGACTGAGTCTAGACTCATGATTCGTTAACTTCACAGGCGCTCTCGGGGAATCCTGAGGCCACACTCCCCCTGCCACCGCCCCGGGCAATTATGCTCTTTTGAAATGCAAATGGTTGGCATGTACATGTGTTAGTGTGTGTGTGTGTGTGTGTGTGTGTGTGTGGGGGGCTGGGTGGGTGGGTATACCTGCAGGTTTGCGTGTGTTTCGATGCACGTCTGTGGATGTGCGTGCGTGTCCCCGTAACTTATCTTAAAAGCACCTAAATCCACTGGCACCCCGGTGCAGCAGCAGTCAAATACAATAACATCTGAAAGCCCTGCTACCTTGTGCTCGCTTGGTCCATAGAAGGGACTCTCCAAAACGCAGAGCCGACAAAGAACATACCTTCAATTAGCCAAACGATTAACATTTTAGAGGAAGTCTGTGTTTGGGTCCCTTGGGCTCCCTGCGCTCCCCACCAGTCTCCTTTTCATATTCAAATCCAACGACATGAAAGTTAGCCATATCTAATCCTAAAAATGGCTCTTTTGCTATTTTGTAAGGAGATAATGCCTGAAGTTTTTGCAGGCGGTATAATTGCCTGGTTATGGAAGATGGTGTACCATTATGTTTAACAATCATCATGGGCCATAGGTGCTCCTAGGAGTCAGAGCAGACAGCTCTTGGAAGCAGCACAAAGCCGTATGATATTGTCTTTTCTAATTTAGTAGGTGATTAGTCAATCACTCTAACCCGCATTCATTTAAAGAAGTGCCTCTCTGGGGTTAGCCTCAACGCTTGAGTGGTTTTCTGGTCATTATCAGGTCTTCTCCATAACAGACGCCACTATTGATTTGTTTAATTTCTGTGTCTGGCTGCTGTCACTTAACCGTGGCATCTTGGTGCTGGGTAGGCAGGGGTTGCCCATCTGCCCACCTCCATAACAGGGTGTGACAGGGTACAAAATGGCATCGTGTGGTAGCTGTAAACTTTGTGTGAACTCACACCACACTCCTGCGCCGTTAGGACTAGATGGAATCCTTCTCAGACGCGTAAACCCGGGGTCAGGTGAAGTGAATTTCTCACAAATATGCCACTCACAGGGATGCACAGAGGTGTCTGCATAACCTTTTTTTTTTTTTGTGAATTTAGAATCAGCTTTTCCAGACTCAAAATTCATGGCAGTGTGCTGTCAATTCTTATTAATGCTAGACCTCACATTCGCTAGATTCAAATTCCCAGTGCATTTGCATTCATCCACTTGAAACTGTCTTATATAACCCATAACCGGTAAAGGAAATATAGGTAAATCATTATTTATTAACATTTTCTTTGCACAATATGAAATAGAAAAGGAGATTATCTCTAAAAACAACTCACTCACACTGGTGAATTGAGACGTTGACTCAGTTGAAGGAAACACCCTCTGAAATGCTGAAATTATGTATTGATTTTCCTCCTGTCTTTCGCCCCGATGCTTCTGGGTAATTGCCTCTTTGCTGCTGCTACTGCTGAACTGAACCGCCGGTGGTGTCTCTGGCCTGCTTTGTAGACTCTTACATCAGGAAGACGACACCACTGACTTCTGTTGCATCATGTGTCTCCACCATCATCAGCTGGGACACTGCAGGCCTGTACAGTACGTTGGCAAATCGTTAAACTTTGTATTGATTGCCAATAATGCATCAGTAAGTGAAAGATTACAAAGATGCATTCACACATAAATATTGTTCAGTCCATAATTTTGCTGGATGTTTATTCGGCCGTCTTAAGATGGGGAATTCCACTCGACCTGTTTCTAGGTCAGTTTCTGGCAAAACAGCCAATGAGAAAATTGGCCTCTGTCTTCTCATTTGCCTTTGTTATATATCAAGGGATACAAATGGGCTGAGTTAACTGACTAACGTGGCAAAATAATCTCATCCCAGGGTCCACTTACTAACATTATTTAGCAAGCTCAGTGGTGACTACCACACTGTATGGATACTCCATTACAAGTAAACGTCCTGTGTGCAGACTGGGTCTGTGTTTGTGGACACACCTGTTCTTTAGTCCCCTGTGTTTTGTCTGATAGGATGTTGTCTTGTGTTTTCAGTTTTAAAAAAGAGGGCACAGTGAACATGTCTTTTGAGGTATTATATCATATGTTCTGTTCTGCTGTCCTGTCAAAAATATATATTAAAAAAAGACAACTTAATTAAAAGTAATCTTCCAGTCAGCATTACGTTTCCTGCAAAATGTATTTGCTGTTGCATATTAGTTGCATATAAATGTAAATTCTAGGAGACATGGTTGTTTGAATTACCATACGTGTTGTGTTCCTCGCAGGTTTCAGCAAACATGACCAAAGTGTGGAGGTGAAGCTTTGTAATTGTGCCGTGTGAAAGGCAAAGTGCCCCTCAGCTCCTGTTTGACAGGTGTCAGCTTTGGTGCCACAGTGGGGTTTAATAAGCAGGACCTTTGTCTGAGAGATGACACGAGTGGGTCACAAATATTTCTACCTTTGTGTGACGGATTCTGATGAAAGCTTCTGACAGCTGGAACATTATGTTTTGCACTTGGCAGAATAAATGATTATTTATTGGGATTAGAGGTCTCATCCCAGCACTGCACTTTAATTCTGTCAGGATGCTTGACTGCCCTCTGAAAATGGGAGACGATGAACTGAAATGTCTTTTTTAGGACAACGAGCCTTGTGGGCTTTGGCGAGAGATGAAGACAAACTGTTGATGACAGTCCCCAATTCCCAAGATACAGAATAAATGTTTTCGTCTTTTTTTTTTGGTCCAGAAAAGAACTCTATTCATCAAGTTTGAGGAGCACTCTTACTAAAAGCGTGTTCTTGTTTCCAGGTCTAGTTTTAGTTCATTTGCATGAAAGGCACCTAGATTAAGTTTTTTATTTTTTTATTTTTAAGGTTAAACTGTCATTTAACATTATTTGGAGCTGCCTCTTTAAGGTTCATAACAGTTTTCCAAAGTGACACACGTCTTGGCAGAATCAGCGAGCGTAGCAAACATCAGACACGAAAACGGGTAGAAATTGATTGAAATTCCTTTGATGTGGCATTGTCTCACTCGCTTGAAAAACTGAATGGAGAAAGAGCTGTGGCAAATTGCTCAGTGAATGTGGCTGCAGAAACCAATACTGTTTTCTTTGCTTTGCTAATTATTAATTACCCATCTCCATGCATATGTGTTTATTCCTAATTGTATTTGATGGATGAGTGGCAGCTTTGACACCTCATTAGACCAGATTAATTGAACGACACAATATTTATGTCTCGGCAATGACCAGTTATCCTACCATCTATCACTGAGATGATCTCGCTGATTGAAAACCACTGGTCCGTGTAATCCTAATTATTTGGAATTAGAAAAGAATTTATAGCTTCTTGTGGCGTTTTTCCGTGATGACGGCAAATTGGAAACATTAAATGCATAACGAGGGAGAAAATGAGAGGAAGACACAATCATGGAATTAATGGGGGTGAATGTCGGAGAGGGGGGAAGGGAGCATAAAACAAACGAGGTGCATGCCTTATACAGCAGACCCACAGTTTTTCACTGCGCCGCGCAGTCGTAGACACAGACTGTCGTGTTTTCTCGAGATTCTGGCACAACATTTGTCTCCTTCTCATAATGTCTGAAAGGGGAATGCCCACAGGATGCCTATTTAGAAGAGGGGTTTCTTTTTCACATTTAACTAAACCTGTATATTCTCCAACTCCCCATCCGCTCACTTCCAAACATGCTTCTGCAGAACATCTCGATCCATATTCTTGTCTTTTATTAAAAAGTTGGCTGAGTACTCGAAATAAAAAAAACATTTCCACTGAACTTCATATAACCCTCCTCTAACTTCTGCAAAGCTTTGCCCCTCATGGGACGAGCACAAACTAAAATCCAGCATTTGAGCTCACAGAGAAGCAACAAGGCCCCGAAGAGTGGAGCTTTTACTATCATACAGTATAGGAAAGCCTCAAGGAACAGACTTCTTTCACAGGTAGTGAGAACTTCCTCAAGCTTATTTTTCCAACTTTTCAAGTTTCTAACACCATTAGCCGGCTCCCTTGTGGTCTTGAAAGCGGTCGCGCTGATTGAATTAAGCTGTTTCCTTCTTTGAGACATTTTTACAAGCTTTCTTGTACAGAAGTCAGCCACTGCTATAATTGCACAGACCCATACCAATATGCTCATACAGCGCTCAAACACACAAATGCACGTATATGTATGCACACGCCGAGAGGCACACATACAATACACATCAAGCAGTGCACACATGTACAAATACAAACTGAATCTGACAAACTATCTATAGAAATCTGCTGACCAGAATCGCTCAATGGCATATAGACCAAAGACATTCTTAGATGCTGCTCTATAATGCCATTTACACCATAGTATTTTAATCAATTTAACTGGCCTTTTTAGATATACTTGGCTCAAAACGCTCTTTCTGGTTTTAAAAATAGGACAAATGGTCTTTTGGAATCAACTGGGGAGAAGTTTAATCTCATTGAATGGAGCCAAAGCCAGACGTTTAGCTCCACAGTATAGAATACAAGATTACACCAGCCTGATATAGCCCTTCCACCACCCGTTTATTTTTATCCTCTATTAAGGCAGCGATATCCTTAAAGGCTGCCAAAATTATCCTGTAAAAATGCTGACTGGGAAATATGAAAGGTTCCAGGCGGTTCTAGTAAGCAATCTGCGCGCATGGTGGAGCAATGTGACTGCTGCGCTTGCTATACCAACAGGGGTGACCCCGGTTGGATGGAGAGGTGAGACTAAATGAAAGTCATCCCTGGATCTTAGGGGAGCCAAGTCTGGAATACCAAGCCTCTCCTCAAAATGAGATTTACTGCCAACGGACGCTGCTTTACATAAATGTTTGTTTTTAGTATTATATTCATCAGCAGTGTGTAAACAGGCTGCAACTCCTGCAGTTTAAAATCCACAGGACATTTTTTTTTTACTCCCTCACTTTTCATATAAGAATATGCTGTATTCTTTCTAGTGTGTGTGTGTGTGTGTTGTCAGCAGCTATTTAAATTATGCACTGAAATAATTTGATGATTCCTCAGCAGCTAAAATCATGCTCAGATGACTGTTGTTCCACAGGATACACCACTGACTCTCTAAGTGTTTTGACGATCCTCTCGTCCATGGAGGTAATTTATACAGAAATAGCCTCTTTTATCGTGGGATTAGGACACGCAAAGAGGATAATTTCCTTATCAAACATGCTATAAGTCATTTGAAATAGAAAGTTTTGTACTCAAGTTAAGCGTTCCTCAGGGTGAGGCTGGTAATTGAAGAGTTACGAGTGCCCTGTGGGTGTTCTGAGACATTGAAGTGGGTATGAGCCCGACCGGCTGCTCCGTGACGCGAATTCAATGAGCATAACATTTATCCCTTCTTTCAGACATTTTTGGTACGACTTAACTAATGCACAGGTTTGTCACAACTGTTGTTGTACAGATCAATGTGTCCTACACACAGTGGTGCATACTCCTCAGTGCATTTTCTTTGCAGGCCTTTTCACACTTTTAAATACAAGGTAGCTGTTGCATCTTTCATCTGCACGGTGGCCTTTGATATTAAAACTTCTAACTGTGTTATTCTCTTAAATAAAACTTTTCAGGATGTTTCGTTTTGATCCGTCTGTTTGTCCAGCGCTCAACGCAACCGTGTAAAGTTACCTGCTTCTCTCGCCGCTAGCTATTTTACCTGCAGAGTCTGAACGCAGCAGGTTTGCTATGTACGCATAAGCGTCATAAAGCTCTAAAAAAGCTGACACCACGAGGGCCCGTTTTCGCCAGCTGCCTTATTGGAATGAACTTGAGAGGAATGTATTGATCCTGTTTCTGGATGGCAATGACACAACCTGGCTTCGCTTTAGAGGTGACTCCTTCCAGACCCTCTTGTGTTATGCAGGTGATGTAGACGATGCCGCCGTTGGCTTCGACTGGTGTCAAGGAGCTATTTAAAATTAGAGCATGGTGGTGCGATTGATTTTGTTTATAGTTGATGTGATTAAACACAGTGGAGACCGTTTGCTGTTGCTGCCGGAGTCGCAATCATGGCTTTTAACTGAAGCACAGATGCAATGCAGGTTAGAAAAATGTCCTCAAGATAATATATGCCATTTGGCGATTGCATTTAACCAAAGTGTCTTATCGTGATTGAAAACATTTTAATAATGAATGGTGCAGCGAGAACAACTGATAGTGTTGCTGCCACAATGCATGACGGCACCAGTGCAAGTGGGCAGTAATTCAAAACTGTATAAGAACTGAGTTTTCTTTAAAATTATGATAAAAGTGACATATTGCCATCCTTGCACTAAATGATGTGCAATCAAAAGGCTGCTTACCTGATGTAAGTATCACCTCCTTATCTTAATGTAATTATTATACATGTGCACACAATGTAAGCGGCTACAGAGCAAGTGCAAACACAGTTTAGAAGCTGTGGGCATGGAGGAGCTGAAAGATGAGCAAAGAAGCATAATTTCGCATAACATTTTTGGACATACTCTGCCCCCGACATCAGACCGTATCACCACTATAATAAATGATCAAGTTTGAATCGCCCACGTGGACATCTCCCACAGAGACGCAGTGCCAATGCTAGAGATCCCAGCATACATTTCTGTCCCTCATTGTGTGAATCCAGCTCTCCCAATCAAGATATTTGAGTCCTGCTACGAGTCCCTGATTAACACCGCTGCTCGTGCAGTTTAGTTTTAACTGTCCTCAGTTAAATGAGAAATTAAGAGGCAAGAGATAGAGGCTAATAGCATTTATTAACCCAGCGTGAACGGGCAGTGGGGCAACCCTCCTCCAGCAGCCCTGTCTAGTCCTGGTGGCTCAGCCAGCAAGGCCCAGAGAGGGGAGTGGAACATAATAAAAACCAAACAAATGCACCCAGCTGATTAATGCAGCCCTGTGGCTATAGTAATTATCCCTCTCCACACTCCTCCAGCAGACGAGCCAAACAAGTGTGTGGCAGCGAGAGGGAAATGTGCAAATGATGGATCTGTGGGACTCAGGGTCTGTTTTAGTGCTTCGTGTTAGTAGTTAGATAAATACATGTTGTTGTTGTTGTTGT
Source organism: Gadopsis marmoratus (assembly GCA_036023855.1). Lineage (NCBI taxonomy): Eukaryota > Metazoa > Chordata > Actinopteri > Centrarchiformes > Percichthyidae > Gadopsis > Gadopsis marmoratus. Next base: position 100,157 of record JAVQJF010106880.1, read on the forward strand.
TGATTTGGTTGACTGTCGGAGTTGAAGCTTCTACTGTACACTTCCATTTTAGAAGTCTATCTTGGCCTGGTTTGCAATATCTACGGTATTTTTTTAATATGTGTTTAAGCAGATGAAAATATAATTCTTAGCTTCAAAATCTGTATTTGATTTCATTTATTTAAAATAGATATAGAAATCCTTTATTGTCACTGTACAGGATTCAACGAAATTAGGATCGCTACCACATAAAAGACACAGGATCAACATCACTTATTTCCAACAATGAGACATAAAGCATGTAACATAAACAATAGCATCAGTACAAAGTAAACAAAAAAAACATACACCTAAATACAGCAAAAACAGATTAATAGCACCACCTCGCAATTTTTGTCAGCTTTATATATAATATTGCTACATGTACAAATGATATAAATGATTTATAACGAAATGACTTCGAGAAAGGTGCAACACAGAAACATGATCAGACTCTGAATATTTAATTTGAGCCACGGTTCTATGTTTCTACTCTGTGTCATTATTTATTATGAAGATGGAGTTTTTCTGTAGGTCCCTCAGTATAAATGTGTTAGTTAAATAATGGCAATTAACGTAATTTTCCCAAGCTTATGGTAATATTTCTATGCCGTATTTCAGCAAGACAAGAGATATGACGAATATGAATCTCTAGCTGTTTTTTTTCCTCCGCACTAATTCTACTGAGTTGAGCAGAACATTTTTCATTTGAATGGAAACCGTTTTGTCAGTCATAGTTTTCTCTGAGATTAAACTATTTTGATCAGCGGGTTCAAATGAAAACCAAACGATAACTATCTATCTATAACTGATCATTTTAAGAACAAACCACCACTAACTTCCCCCTCATATTGCTTGCATATTATCCATTCCATTTATTTTTGTTAACTATCACTAATGTGATTAAAGCACCCTCAGCTCATGTGGTTTGAGTTCATTAAAACCGGAGCGGTGGCAGTTCATTTGAGCGTTGCTGTTTGGTTGATGTGAAATATGAGTGAAATAAAACTTTACATGCATCGGATCATTTGCAAACTACACAGCTCCTCAATAATCCAAAAATCAAGTCACCTCTTTGTAAGGAAGCTACTTTAATAGTTTTCTCTTATTATTCTGTTGTCTGGTAATTCATTCAAAATATAACAGTTACATTGTTTGTTAAATATATTGATGCAGAAAAATTCTCCTTAAGCGGTTTCCGTTTTAAGAGCTTTTTGTTGTTAAAGGGGAAACGTGCAGCACGTCACACCCACAGCACAGAGGGAGGACACAGTGAGTCGGCGACCAACGTATGGCACAGTGTCTGTCTGCAGAGGTCAGAAGGTCGGACATAAAAGACCAGTTTGCTCATGAATCAGGAATTTTATTACATACAGCCAGTGTGACAGGAAGATTGTGTCCCTCATCTCAAGGCAATATGTAATTACAATTTATTGACAGATAACGATTGGTTCTTTTTCACTTTTCAGAAGCGAGCCGCTGACTTCAATCTCAGCGTTTCACATCTGCTTTGAGAAACGTTTTGGTCAATTGTGATTCAGGTTTGGTGTGTTTTCTTTGTTCATGAGTGAACACATTTTCAGCTGTATACGCTTAAAGTTCACTCCAAAAATAAACCCAATTCCCCTTTCTATCCATCTGTTCTCTGTTAAATTAAGGCCATATTCCAGCATTCAGAGGCAGTGGAGGTGGGGAGTACATCAGTAGGAATGGAAAACAGCAAATGGGAGCAAAACTGTAATGAAAACACAAACCGCGGCCTCAAAACGCACAGTTTAGATCCCAGACTTCCTGTGATCTGCTTAAAGAGTCCTTTAATCCCAGGGTTGTCGGTTCGATTCCTGGCTCCTCCTGTCCTCCTGGGTAAGACACTGAACCCTAAGTTGCTCCAGTCCATTTACGAAGTCTTGGTCGTGGAGCTGAAAATCTGTTTTGCTTAAATACAGACTTAATGATTGGATTACTGTTTCGTCATTTGGCGATAGCGTGATAGTGGGATTACAGACTGCGCGCTCAATAGATTTCCTGTCAGATGCCATGAAGCCAGGTGTCCCCTCGCTGTGTAAGCTGGCTGGCTGAGAGGGAGGGAGGCAGACTTACAATATGGACCCCCTCAAAAAAACTGGCAACACAAACACCAAGAGTGGAGCTGCAAAATGAAAGAAATTATTTTAAATGAATAGTCTGAAATAAAACCGCCCTGATCATGCAGATGAGAATGCCACGTTTGATAATATTTCCCCAGTTAAAATGTGTTTAATTAACCAAATCAGCAGCTGGAGCGTTCTAAGGTTTCCTGTAGATGAGATATTTTCACATGCAAATAACCTAAATCTTAAAAAAAACAGCAAAGACAACATTTCCACTTTTTTTTTAATTTACTTAACTTCTGCAGTATTCAACCCTAATGTGAAATCATACATGTCATCTGAGCATTAGTCTCTTTCCTTTTCCCTCTTCTCTCTCTGCCTCATTAAAAACATAAACATATCTCCTGTATTGATTATGTCTGGATGTCTTAATCAGATCAGTGGGAATATCCTGGTTTTCCTCTGCAGGAAAGTACATTAAAGGCCAAAATATTGATCAAAACTTTAATTGAGAATGCACAGCTCCTTTATTACAGTGATCGCCCTTTGCTCCTGTGACTTTGATATGGACTGACATGAAAAGAAAACGTTCAAATTTATAATTCCCTTTTATTTAAAAGACGGTTGGGAAACAGAGTCTGTCCCGAGGCTTCTGGCGACACAGCAACGCTGTGATCAATAAGAGCGTGTGATGGGTTTTGCATCGATCAGGAAAATGGGGGTTGATGAAGTGGGTTGGAGGGCGGAAGAGGGGTGGGTGGGGGTTGCTTTGGGTTTCCTCTGGTGGCTGCCACATTACACAGACGTGGTAAAGATCCACTCAAACTTGTCTGTCGTCGTCATCATTAATATCATTCCTGTCGAGGTCATTATCACTCTGTTTCTTGCATCCTGCCTGTTTCAGGATTGGTAGATCCCCTCTCTTCGCAGTGGGATTTGGTAAACTGCTGTGGGAAACAGCTGCCATTACTTTAAAGGAGTGCAGGCTGTGGGAAGACAGATCCGTGGTGGAGAGGATAAAAGAGTAAAGGGAACGGTTTAGCTCCGTAAGCTGGCACTGAGCCTTTTAAAGCACAGTAAACAGACCTGTTTAAATCGCCTTCGGTAAACGTGCTGCTGCTTCTGTTGCTTGTCAATTACTACTGTCCACTTCAGGGACTACTTTTGCAGTTGTAAACACCAACTGACTCCAAAGAAACTCCTCATCCATCTCTCTATCCATCTGTCTGTCTGTCTGTCTGTCTGTCTGCCTCTCTTCTCTATGTTTTGCACCGCTCCCTTGTGAATGACTGGACACCGACTGGTCGTCCATTAGCCCGTCCCATCTCAGTAATCTTTCATCCCCATTGGCTGCTCTAAGGACAGCCTTCCTGAAACCGACCAATGGCAGCCGCTCCGTATGCACCAAACCACTCCCTCCTGCTCTTAAAGAGCCCCCGTGTCTTCAATGGAGACTCAGTCCCCTCACTGACTTACTAAGCCTGAGTGTGCTCTCACCACTGCTTCTCTCCATCTGTCTCTATCTTTTATTCTCTCTTTCTCTATCCATCACTCCACTGATCTTTATTCTTTCTCCTCGTCTCTACACTTACTTCCTGTTTCCTCTCGTCATCTCTACCTCAGGTTCTTCCTCCTCTCTCCGCTCTTTCTATATCACCATCACTCTTCCTCTCTATACATCCTCCTGAGCCTGAGTGTGCAGCACCTGTGCAGACTGGAGTTTGTCGGGCCGAGGCAGAAGGGTTTTTTTTTTTTGTTGTGTGTGTGTGTGTGTGTGTGTGTGTGTGTTGAACAGGGGAGGGAGGGGAGGCAACACCCAGGAACACCTGACCAACATTTCTTCAAGATATGTGGAGTCCCAGGAACTGATCTCCTCCTCCAGCTTTTCCCCAGCTGTTTGTTTATCTGCTTTTTGTTGCAACACCTGGAATGCTTAACGTGGACTGATGGATGTTTCCGAACTGTGCATCCCTGACTCTCTCTGCTACCATAACCAGTAGGTGCATCTTTTCCCCTTCTCTGTTTATTTTTCATCTCTACTGCTGTGCCAGATTTCAATTGACTTCTTTGCCTCTATTTTTCTTTAAAAGCAGAAAATCACCAAAATCAAAAAAATCACAAGGAAAATCTGTCTTTAAATCATTTGTGAATTAATCTCTTGCATAAAGTAAACTATTTCAAAAACCAGGGATTTCCTTCGCATTATCTCAGCTCCACCTCCCCGTGTACGGGACAGCAGAACTCAGTAGTGTCAGTCGTGCTGCAGTAGCGTAGCCCGCTGGGAGTCCAGGTCGGACGGTTGCCCTCCAGCTGTCTGGCTCTGCATCAGGATCCAGGGTTTAACCTCAGCCACAGGGAAGAGCCAGAGGCAGATTAATGGGGACGATATTCGTTCTACTATCCTCTGGCAGCCGACGGTGTCCCAGGGAAAAGAAACTGTGACTGTATTGTCGGCCGGTCTGTGTGAGAGTGTGTGTTCTTAAGAGACTGGTAAGAGTATGTTTGAGGGGGCAGATAACTGCCTGCCTGTGTTTGGTTAAAGCTTTGATCACTTTTATGTGGTTTGTGAATTTGTACTTAACTTAAATTTGGGTGATCATGTTTAGATCATGCTGAGTGGCATATGTAAAGAAAATGCTGTTAATTCTATTTAAATAAGATTACACTGCTGCTCATTTTGCACATGCATAATATCATGTCAAGCAGCTTTGATTTTCAGTAACTCAGGAAATGAGAAGTCAAAGAAACTCTCAAATCTCAAATGGAGCACCGACCTTTAGTATACGTTACTACACTTGCATGCCTGGAAAGACGTTCATCTTTTGACCGGACGTGACTGGACAGGGAGACCCTTTACTGGGATCCTCTTAATGTTCTGCTGTAGATGGGATCGACAAGGTTTTCACCTGCTTAGCACTTTTTACAGGACTGCGATTGGGAATTTTTCAAACTCCACAAGAGACTGCGAATAAAAGAAAAAAAAAAAGAAAGCTTGTAGATTTCACACGAATGAATGAATGAATGTGCAGGAATTTCATGCTACATTGAAAAATGTCAATTTTTGCATTCTTTTTTATGTTGGTTTTTAGATTTTTGCTGGCATACAAAAGTGCACTCAAGTAATAAATTGTGTAAGATTGACAATACTGACGATTCAAACTGTTTCCACAGTGCAGAGAAATGTACAGTACAAATAATGTGAGGACGTACATACTCTTTTTATTACTAGAAATTAATCACAGTTCCCAGTGAATGGATAGAAATTGTTTAACCGCACGTGTTTAGAGGATTTGTCAGTTGTTTTGATTTCTCACATAAAAGTAACGGAGCTGGCTTTCATTACTTTTTAATGTGTTTAAATATATCAGTTTCATTTATTGTCTTTTAAGGCTTTGACATTCAATATTGCAATTCCTGTGCGGGTTGCAGTGTGGCTGAAAAAATCCCCACAACCCTGAGCTCTTTGTTTTTGCACAATCATCAATTTCCAGAATCTGCGAAACTGCGTTTAGTTCACATTAAATACAAACTGTGGGTTTGAGTTCTTGTGTTTTTTATTACATGATAAATACATTTTAAGCCTAAACCAAAGGCAGCAATATGATGCTATTAACCTGTAGTGACCCTGGGCCAGGTCTTGGTGTGTACTGTGTGTGTGTGTGTGGGCTGCTGTGTTTGTGGCAGTGTATGTGTGTGTATATGCACATCTGCATGTATACCCAGCATATAAACGGAAATATGCATGTGTGTGTTGGCGAGTCAGGAGCTGTGCATACATGTAGACATACATGTATAGTATGAATGCGTAAATGTTTTTTCAGATTGCCTCCTCTGTTGACCGCAGGACCACTGGGTCACATTTGACGGCACTTTTTATGACACACTGGCATCACCCAAAAACCCCACAAAGTCATGTACGAAAACTCACCGCTCTGCGTATTCTTACTGGTTATAACTGAGTTCTAACTGGGACTAATGCTGCATCTTCTAAGGGAGTTAGTTTAACTTGCTATGTTGATTATATTTTATTTAAGGAGAGGTTACCATGATAAAGCTGTTAAATAAAACAGTGTGTCACTGGTTTTAACGGTGGGAAACATGCACACTCTCTTTAGCAAAAGAGCATCAGTATGTTAAATAGAGTAAATGATTCTAGTATTGTTAACCATACAGTCATACAGTGTCATACCTGGAAGTAATAGCAGTTGCTCATATATTTGCATACTGTAAATTTGTGGGTTTCAGTGTCACATAAAGTTAGGTTTGGCTTTGGGGAATGCTGCTAATAAACCCCTTAAGGACTTTTGGCCAGACAACCAGCCTCTTGGCGCGAGGTGAGAGGTCCCTCGACTGCAGTGTCCAACTGTCACGCCACGTCTCGCCAGAGGAAAATATGTCCTACCTTCAAACTAATGTTAGCTTATCAGGCACATGTACTGGATCTATACAGACAGTTTGTCCCTTTTTTATTACCCTTAAGTGACTCACAGTTCAGAGATGTTTTATGTCAGTGTTCACTCTGCTCAACAACAAAAAAAAAGAAAATGCAATTGTACATGCATGCAAATATTATTATGTTTCAATATTAGGAATTTATGATTTAACTTTCATAAAATTTCTGCACGTGGACTGTTTTGGTGTTGGTTTTGTTAACCCAATTTTAATTCAAATTGAATTGGTGTGTGACCAAAACCCAGCTAACTTGCAGCAGCTGTAAAAGTGTGGATTAAAGAACAAAAACTAGACCAGAGTCCATAAAACTTTGCAATCTACTAATAAAATCTGCCTCCTCAAGTAGTCTCCACTTTTTCAGTTGTTTGAAATTCTGGGGAGAGATTTATCTGTTTATAATTGTTTGTAGTATTTTTTCATGGCTGACTCTTCTTTTCTTAGGCACATCATAGAATTTTATACCTTCATTATGAAACACAGACATGTGATTTTCCATTATATTAAATGTGTAACAAGTAATTGTTGTTTTTAAAACTGTCAACCATATTATATCCCTGTATGTAGCCGTGGTTTCAGTATGATTAGCCATAACAGTTCTGACAACCGCCTGATTTACAGCTTAAAGTTTCAACGTCTATGTTCAGTTTTTCTCAAATAAATCAGATATATTTTTCTGCCGTTCCACCTGCTGCTCCCACACGTGCCCTTCACAAGCAAACCAACAGGAATGTATAAGCACACGCGGTCACACACACACACACACACACACACACACACACACACACACACACACAGAGAGAGAGACACAGTCATAGACACATACACAAATATGCGCACATGCGGATGAGACCAAAGAATCGCACACTGACCTGGGGTCTAATTTTAGCGGTGCCATATCATGGAAACACCTGACTGTGTCTGTTAAGAGATCTTATCATGCATCATTTATTACACTAGTTATGCACATCACATTGTGTTTATAATGTATCTGAGAAATGTTAATGCCATTCATATCTAAATATCTAAGTAAATATATAAAATCTCCAACCATTCATCTGGTCAGAAGTGTTGCCATGACTGCATATTAACACTTCATAAAGAGATCAGTTGATATTTAATATATATAACACATATTTTATTTTATCATATTTTTAAATGTGCAGTATCAGAAACATTAATCCTAAATAAATTACAGTAGAATATTAAAACTGAGCATATGCATTTTTCCTGGAGTTGCTTGCTGACATGTAGTGTGCTGTGTTGTGCCAGTTGAGTTTTTTAGAAGAAAACGGCCATGATGTAAAACCAAAAAAAGACAAAATAACCTATACAGAAAGAACACACTGACTTGTCATAGTGGTGTATCTGCCGCATGGAGTATTTGGAAACAGATTTATTAGATGATATTTGATATGTTACTGATAAATTCGGGCACTACTTCTATATGTTCTTCAAAAGCATTTTTGTGTGTGTCAGAAGTAGTCAGTCGAATTTTAACATTTTAAGTTTTGGTAACATTAGTGGAGTTGTTGTTTTGTTTCTCGTGAGGGCCAGTGTCTTACAATCTGCTTAATCACTCTAGTGACTGGGTAAGGTTGGCTGCTTCCAGCACACCTTTCTTAAAATGATTAAAACATTGCATGATGTTGGATGTGATCCATCCCGTCTTGAAGTTTAATAGTTGGCTGATGAGACCAGTAAAATCGACTGGGAAGCCACCCGAACCAAGCCCACAGACGGATGGAGGGAGCAGGTGGTGGGGCAGTGCTGTGTTGTGTTACATTGTGGGGGGGGGATTCTGCCTCCCCCGAACTTCTCTTTTACCACCAGCTTTGGTGAATTTTTCCTGAACATCTTCATGAAAACTCAAGAGATACAAACAATTCAAAATAGCTAAACCCGCTGCTTTGTTTTCCTCATGACACTGTTTTCCAAGTGTTCATACTGACGTGTTTATTATTGGCTGCTGCATACGAGGATACAGCTCAGCTCTGTGGTAAAGTGGTTCTGTGTGACGGCAGGAGAGGAGAAATAACTTCATTACATGTCATGACCCCCTCTTGATATAGATATATCCTTTAGGCAGCCTGTCAAGGACTCTGAATTCATCAGGATGTAGATGGACGCTTTTTTTTTGCAGCCGCTATTCAATCAAAAGGTGAATGTGGCTTTCATGTGCTCAAGCTGAATGCAAGCAGCAGAGAGGACTTCTTAGAATGAGTTTGTTTTATTGATCAAATGAAATTAGCACAGACAGAGTGTGAGAGAGAGAGAGAGAGAGGAAACAGTGCATCTAATCATGGACTGTGGGTCAGCCAGCATGTTTAATTTAATGGGCCTCATCGTAGCTTCACGAGGTCTCACATTGTGAACTTAATTCCTCTTCACCACATTAATTTGCATTGTGTCAATTGACCGGGGCGCTTACTGTATCAGCTAGAGTCTCACTTGAAATTCAGCCCATGCTCTAATACCATTAGGCAAATGCAAAGTTGTGTCATTTACACATTTGGAGGAAAAAATAAAAAGGAGAGAGGGAGAAAAGCCAATTTGCGCCGGACAAGACTCGCTTGTGATTATCAGTGGATGTTATTACTGTGGCGAAGCAGACGTTTGAAGGTTATGTTTCTGGGCAGTAATTGAAATGCAAAATAACTTAGGATCGATGGCCATCTCTGTTTATTTATGAAATCAATATCGTAACTGTCCCTCATGAGTCCCCCTCTGATTTCCAATGACGGCTTAAGTCTCTGCTCGTTTATTCTTTCTCCCCCATAACCTCCTTCTTCTGTCTCTTTTTAAAAGGCAGTTAGGGGTGTGTTTGACTTTGCAGGGAGAGCAATTTCCTGGAGGTGGTGGACGTGTATGTAGATGGGGGTTGATACTCCAGGTAAGGAGACATCATCCATGTGGGAAATCTATGCAATCTCTCCTCGTGGCAGTGACATTGAAGAGGCCATATGCTGGAACTTCTGTGTACAAGTGTGTGCGTGTGCGTGCGTGTGTATGTGTGTGTGTGTGTGCAGAAACAAAGTATATTCATCCTGCCATGCAGCACAAACACGATACTGGAATTTATTAACTTGGTCAGGTGTGGAAACTTTAAAGATTAAAATGTAACTGTCAATTTTGTTTTGAAAACTGCTGTACAAAGAGCGTGTAGATTCATTCTCAACCTTTTGGGACAAAAATCTGTAGTAAATATTCTAAGCTCCACTTGCGTGTTCTCACAGATTTCAACCGTATCCCATGGCCTTCTTCAGCTACGGAGCTGATCAGCTAGCTAAGTAAGTAGACATTTTAGAACAATTACTGTAGAAAATTGTCCTTCACAATTTCAAAAACTTAAGCTGAAACAATTTGTGAATTGAATGAAAATGTATCGGCAACTATTTTGATAATCCAATTAATCATTTAAGGGATTTTTTAAAGAAATAATAGCAACATTTCTCTCAATTGTGAATATTTAGTATTATTTTATGATAGTAATTTGAATATCTTTGAGTTTTGGACTGTTGGTTGGACAAAACAAGACATAGACACTGCAAACGATTATGTGATTAATCAAGAAAATAATGAAAATAATCTGCAGCTGCAGCTCTGAACTATATTTTCCACTATATTTTCCCCTGTCTCGCAGCAAGGTAACGCATAGAATGCACTTGAACATAAGATGCATAAAGAATAATAGAATAGATAAAATGTGGTATAAATATGTAAAGCATATGCTGAAAAACACAAAGGCAAGATATTAACACGCACAGAAGAATACAACAAAACCTAATTAGACCCAGAATAACAAACATTTAAAAGAGCATTATCCTCAGTCCAAAATAACCAGGTAAATACACGTAAGTGAGTCTTGAGACACTTTTTATTGAAATGTTAATTGATTTAGATAAATTATTTCGCAGTTTAGAGGCAAAGACAGCAATTAAACCTAAGAGAACTTCAGAAATGTAGGACTTGATAGGTTGTAAGAAGAATTCTATTTGGAATATTTAAGTTTCTGTCGGAGAGGATGTGATTTAGGTGTGTTTTCACTTACCTGAAGCTGCAAGGTTTGAGCAGACAGCCAAAGATGATGAAGACATGCACAGCTTCCAGATTTTAATGAACTTTTTATATTGTAAAATCAACAAATTACCTTGAAATGTGCTTTAAAAGTGCATTTGCACTAATGTCTTTTCTTTAAAAACCAACTGCATTAATTGCAGCAGCGTATGAACCGTGCATTTAAATACTGGAACGCACACATTTTTTGATGACCTTCATTTGTGCCAAACGCTGCATGTTGTTGTTACTACTTAACATTTGGGCGACACACGCTACCCCATTTTCCCGCTCGCGTGACCATTCATTTCCCAGACACCCCGGCCGCGGACTAACAGTGTAATCTATGTGTCAGGCAGGAAGGGGCACTCAGTTTAAAGCTGATAGAGTTTGCCCCAAACAAGGACAGCCTATCATAGAAAGATTAATGAACTAATTTCATGCATGGCTCCTTGCCTCTGTCCTTCTGCACGTCCATGTTCAACTGTGTGTTCAGCACCATGATTTACGCTGTGTTCCTTGCTACAAGCTTAACCCCAAGCTCAACAATAATATGTCCCCTCGGTGAGAAAATACATAGTAAAATATGGAGAACCGGGTTTTTAACCCGTCACTTGTCGAGCCGGGCATAGCGTGAGGTCATTGGAGAACTGCTTTGACCGTGCGTTTTATGTTATTTATTTATTTTTTTAGGACTGCTGGTAAAAATTAATTGTGCAGAATTTCGGAGGCTGGAAAACATATTTCATGGTTTAGAGAAGAGGTGGATGGATTCAGGATTTATGTAGGAAAGCAGGGGATCTACAATACTGCCAGCATTAGGAGGCATGCCAAAATGCACACACACACACACACACACTTGAGATTTTAAGCTGCTCTGGTGGGACATTTTCACACCCATCGCACATTGGCTCCAAAATAAAAATAATAAACCAGTGGTCACTGATCTGAGCGTGTACAGCATTTCAGGCGGCGTCTCGGTCACATTAAACATTATGGACAGTGGTCTCCAGACCCTCTGTCTTTCAGTGTGGCGGACAGACTGAAACCTGTGTGTGCGCATTGTGGGACCGTCTGGGCATCTAAGAACAGCAGCGCAGAGGAGGCAGGTGACCTTCATGTCTGTCTGATGAGTCTTGCTTGTCTCCTCGGTTTGTACCATTTTTCTGCGCAGCGGAGCAAACACCACCCCATTAGGTATTAGGTGCAATGCGTTTGTGCGTGTTTCAGTGAGCGCGCGTGTGTGTGTGTGTGTTGCCAAGGGAGCGGGCGGGTTGAGGAGAGTCAGGCTGTGCTTAGGAAACTCTGTCTCTTTATAATAAGAGGGGGGAACCAAATTATGAAACTATGAAGCTATTTCTGTCTGCGCGAATTGGTGGTTCGTGCCATTATTTCATTTCGACAGATTTGAAAGGACCCATTAGAAATTTCCATTAAACCTAACAAAAAACATCTCCCCAGCGTTACTGTGTGCTAAGTGTGGAATGAACTACTTTTTACATATGCCACAATGTACTACTCCATAGGGAATCCCCCTATCTGGCTGCGATGATGTATTAACTGTTACCACGCCGCTCTCTCCAATTCCCTCAGATGGGAGAAAATATACCTTCCAATTGACTATAGGTGCATGCTGATTGCTTACAAGATTTAACATGAGCCCTGTGAATCTTCTATAAACCGCAGTAGTCTCAGAATGAAGACTAACATAATGTTGTATCTCTCAATCTCACACTATGTTAACAGTCCTGACTGATTAAAAATGCATAAGGAATGTCTGGGACCCGTAAGAGGAGGGTTTATTTTTTCATGCCTCATCTGGAACAGGAAGGAAGCAGAGGATCAATAGATCTGATCTGGGCCCAGGGGTAGAGGCTATCTCTTCCTCCTCCCTCCGTCCGCTACCCGTTAGCAGTTAAAAGGGAGGTTTCATGTTGTCTGGGCCTGGTGATTTCATGGCTTTATATAAACACTTATGCAAAGCGGCAACAGAGGGAAAATACGTTCCTAACCACAAGACCAAATGTGAAGACTGGGGCAGCCCTCTGGCAGCGAGAGGTTCAGAGGAATCTGGTGAGCATTAGCTTCCTGTTAGTTTCAGACATTCTTAACATGGCTTTCCACTGTTCCCACCCAATTTGTACAACTCACAAGCATGTAGGGCTGGAGTTGTGTAAAATCTGTCAGACTCTGACAGACAGAGCCAGCAGTTCTAACACAGGCCCAGGCCTCATTTCATGCCTTGTTTGAGAGGATATTATTGAAGCTGCTGCGAGTACAACAGCATACAGGGGCTGTACTGCCTTGAAGAGAAATTATTGTCCAACAGTAGCAGCAGCAGCAGTAGTAGTCGTCGTTAGTGCCCACCCCAGGTGGACTTATGAGACGACATTTTTACATATAATATAAAAAAACCTTGTCCTCTTTAAGTGCTACAAATAAAATCTGCTGTGACAAAGGTTCCCTTTTTAAAATGCAACCTAATTTCTTAGCAATACATGCAGCAATGCGAAGGTCTTATCAGCAACTCCAACAGTTGCTTGTTGTCTATAAGTCAGTTTTAGTTATCTTTTATGTAGCCCAAAATTACAAATTTGCCTCAAAAGCCTTTACAATCTACGACACCCTCTACGTTTAGACCCTCCACTCAATGAAAACCTCTCAAATACACCTTTTAATGGGGGGAAACAGTTAACACCTCAATAAGAGCAACATAGGAGGGATCCCTCTTGAAGATGTAAAATAGATGTTGTGTGTACATAAATAACATTTTCCCTTAACTCTTTCCCAAATGTTATAATGAAATTTGGGGTTAGGGAACTTAATCCCAGGTCAGTGCCTCTTCCTCAGCCTCACCAACCTCCACCGTAACCCTGCACCGTCTTTTGGCAAACTTACCGGGACTATTGATTGGGTCATGTATTACCCATGATCCTCCATATGCTGAGTGTAACACCTCGCTCTGTCCATTAACAGCCTTCTGAAGTTTCATTCATTCATTTACTTCTGGCAGCCGACCAATTGTGGACATTGTTTGCAAGATGTATGGGGCATCTGTTGACACGGTCGTTAGTTAACATTTTGCCTGAGAGAAATAAGCGACTGTAGTATATCACCTGGCATTCCAACGCATAAATGGTTGTGTCTGTAACGTAATCTATCAAACTCTGACGAACCGGCGCGCTACATCACAGCTGATGTATCTCTCACAGAATGATCAGGCGATGATGGATCAACGCAATGCTCAGTGCATCTTGTCAGATGTTTTAGTGGTGATCATTTGCTTGACACTGCAGTTTTCTGATGTGTATTTACTTTCATGTGTATCATATAGACACAAAGACCCTTACAATCAGGTGTGCTCCATTTCCATATGGCTGATGTTTGCCCCTCCAGCTTTTGGGAATTTCTCTCACTGTTTGGGCTCATGGAGTCCGTATAGAGTTTATTTGATAAGGACAACATTTCTTCATTATTCCTGAATTGAGACGGGAAAAAAAACAGTGATTGACAAATACTACGCTTTGCTTTGTATTCGTTTAGGCTTTGTCACAATATGTATCACTTTTAAATGTCACAGTTGCAGAACCAACAATGACTGCAGCTCTTGCCCTGTGTGTGTTTACCCAGGTTGCTAACCAGGATGCCCTCCGAGGACCGACATCTATCCTCGAGCTGTGGTTCTTATGTGAAAACCGAACCTTCCAGTCCTTCCTCCTCACTAGTAGACACCGGCAGTCACCACAGTCCCAGCGGCAACTCTGACGCCAGCGGTGGCTACGTTCACGGCAGCAGCAGACACTCGCACGCCCTGGACTCCCCGCCAATGTTCAACCCGGCCATGCTCGGGGGTGGCGCCGCCTGCCTACGCCGCTACGAGGAGTGCTCCGGCGGTGTGGTGGATGACTCGCCAATCAAGTGCGAGTACATGCTCAATGCCATTCCGAAGAGGGTGTGCCTGGTGTGTGGCGACATTGCCTCAGGGTACCACTATGGAGTGGCCTCCTGTGAGGCCTGCAAAGCCTTTTTTAAAAGGACAATACAAGGTATTTCCCACTTCTTCTTACAACCTTCAATGGCTCGCCTGAGCTGATCTCCAATGTCTGTACGCTGTCAGTTAAACCTGAGGATACTTTTTTTGTTTTGGTGATTTCCGAGGTGGTTAAATATTCTGCAGAGGAAGTGTTACCTCTTTAATCCAGGTGTCCTGCAACTTCTGTCACAACACAAAAGTGATAGTTTTTTCATGATGGTTCTAAGTACCTTTTATTAGCTTTACAGGAAAGCATATATAACTGATGAGGAATCCATTGTCACGTGTTCTACGTGTATCCAATGGGACTAATATGAGGTAGTGATTACGAGCGTCTACAACTGGCATCGACTCTGCCATGTGTGGCAGCTGCTCCAGAATAATCACTCAGACAGAGATAATGTGCCGCAAACTGAGACGCAGAATTTTTGAATTATATCTGCAGGATTTGTGCCTTAGACAGCAGGTTAGTGAGGTCTTGGCCACATTGAGGCATGCAGAAAAAGGAAACGTTTTCCGAACAAACCCTTCCGATAAAAATACAAAACAGTTAAACATCCTCTTCATTGCCATGTTTAATTTTGTTGGTAGTTGGCAAAAACCATAATAGTGCATTACTGCCAACATAAAGGAAGGAATGTGGCTGATTTTAATAAACGTCGCTGGTTACTTCACTTGGTCTTAAGCTTTCTGATGCTCTCTGTAATCACTATTTGTAGTATACTGAACACTTTACACAGGCTATATCTTCCTGTTTCTGCTGTCACTGCAAAATAGTGACTTAATTGACAGCAATAATGTTTCCTGTTAAACAAGTCAAAAGGTTTGTCCAGAGCTGCACAGATACTCTTGGTAAACTCAATCATTTGTACTTTTGCAAATAGAAATAAATGCCAGTGATAACACTTCCAGCATGATGTGTGACCGACTGTACTGACATACAAAATAAGCAATCACAAAGACAACAAAGTGGAGACAACAAAAATGTGTCTTCTTTTTAACGATGCTGCTAAGCGGGTCATGGGAAATGAAGTTTAGGCGGCAGGAAAAATAGAATAAAAATTTATTTTCATATGTATCAGTATTAGTGCGGATATGATTTGAGACAACAGCCACTGTGTTTCAATATTTTTTTAGTAGAATATTGTTTTAAGTGACGATGAAAATGTACAAACGGCCCATTCAGAATGTTTTAAAGGACAAATAAAATGCAAAGAATAGTTTCAACCTAACTTTGGTATTTTAGCCACATCTTGAATACCAGGTAATGTTTATTTATTGGTCATTTAAAGGCTGCATGTGTCTCAGCCTGACCAGCAACACAGTGAAGGCATGTAAATAGTGTTCATGTGTGACTTTGTGATGTCTTGCACAGATCTCTTCATCTTCATCATCGTCTTCTTCTTCTTCTTCTTCTTCTTCTTCCTCTTCCTCTTCGTCTCGCTCTCCTTCGCGGAGGACAGGCCCATAATGAACCTAATCTGTCCGTCATTCGTCCTGAGCCACGGGAGTTTCAGTCAATAACAGTCAGTGTTGGGTGACTGTAATTAAGAGCAAGGCATTTCATTGGGAGAGAATTGAGAAAGGAGGGTGGGAGGTGTGGATCTGTTCTTTGCCCCCAGGGCCCTACAGCCCACACCCAAGAGGGAGGAGATGGGGGCCAATTAGAAGCTCAGGCACGTGTTATCGGGGCAATAACAGAGGAAGGGGAGAGATGAGAGAGGAGAGAGACGCTGAGGAGTCCTCCAAATGAAAGGCAGAGGGACAAGGGACAGTGGACGTGGTCATTCACTGAAAGAAGAAGCTGCTTTAATGGAATGGTAATCAGGAAGGGGGGTCCCGGCCTCAGTAAAGGAAGAGGACAAGGAGAGGTCCAGCTTGAGTGGAGATGAGCGCGTGGATAATAGCATAGCATAACAATATATCAAAATTTAGAGGGAAAATAAGAGAGGTTAAGGAAGGATATTAGAGTGGTTGAAATGTCCTTTGAGAAATAAAGGTGGACACAAGACCTGATTAACTAAGAGGGTATGCCGACAGTGAGCTTTTAGAGGTAGGCAGTTTAGGACTATTGTTGACCCCTAATGCACACACACACACACACGGATCCATTCAGGTATAAAATATTTCCTTCAATAATCATAGAGATATTAAACGAATGTAACATTTTCTACACTGAAAATCCTCTGTATTCTATTTTTTTATTATTGCATCAAATGTTAATGAATTTAAAAAAACATTGCATGAATAAAATACATTAAATAAAAAATAAGTTTTATTTAAAAAAAAAAAGTCAGCGCACTCCGCCTTTCATCTGTTCCATCACACACACAGTTCACTCTATAGTGAGCAGTAAATTGAGATTTTGGGCGCTTATGGATCATCAACACATGACGTCATCACTGACAAGTGTACAGTGTTGCACAACAGTAAAATGTGATGCATCTCATTGTGGGATTGCTAGCAGAAAGCAGTGTGCATGCCACGGACACTATGCTTTGTTCG
Source organism: Gadopsis marmoratus (assembly GCA_036023855.1). Classification (NCBI taxonomy): domain Eukaryota; kingdom Metazoa; phylum Chordata; class Actinopteri; order Centrarchiformes; family Percichthyidae; genus Gadopsis; species Gadopsis marmoratus. The sequence goes on from JAVQJF010106880.1 coordinate 117,308, forward strand.
TACCGCTGTGGAAAATGTTGAGGGCACTATAATAGTGGATACGGTTCACACTCAGAATTCGGACACATCCTTAATGTTAATGTGCACCACAACATGCTCACAGCTGCAAAACTGCAAACAGATGTCGGCGAGACATGAATCAGACATGAAATCTTTACAAAAACATTTAGTTTCTCTTTGTTAGTTAGTTACAGATTGACTGTTGTTCGGCAGCACATCCAATATATTGCATTGTTTTCTACTAGTACAAAATAGTACATTAGTTGTGCCAAGATTGCAATCTAAATACTAATTGTGTACAGTATGTACTAGATAATTGCCAAAGAACATTCACTTCTTGTTCAATGTTTGTACTTCACCATCTTTTACCAACAGGAAATGATGATGAATGATGACTATGAAATGACACAGCCGATAAAACTTAACAAAAAGAAAGAAAAGGTTTTTTCAAAGAATTAATACATACAATTTATTTTGTGCTTTGCATTGTGGGACATTAGGGTACATTAGTGTGTATTGTTTAAGTTTGCATACTTTTGTGTGTACATATAATAATAATAATAATAATAATAATAATAAAGGTTCTATATAGAGTTTACAAAGTGCTTTGACAGACAAAGCAAAAACAGGATTCTCAGAAAGAAATAAAACAAATAGCATTAAAAGATAAAAAGCAAACAAAAGCAAGATAAAAGATTACTAAATACAAAAAAATAACTAAAACCAGTAAAAGCAATAAAAAGACAGTATAAAGACATCACATGAAAGCAAGTCTGTAAAAACGGGTTTTAAGAAGTGATTGAAAAGAGATTCTGCAAACCTCCTGAATCAGTAACCTCTTCATTTACATTGTGTCACTTTTCCTGTGTGAAATATTCAAAACCTGTTTAAAATCAGTTTGTAGTATGAAAGTGAGGCAGTCATTGAGTTGTCGTATTTTAACTGCACAAACAGAATATGATCATTAGTGTAGAGTGCAGGCTGCGTACAGTTAGTTTGGAGTATAGAACTGGTACACAGCATGTCTCTACACATCCCTCTGCTAACGCCTCTCAGTTTAAAAGACTTTATACCCACTTTGAAACCAACAGCAGCCTCTGCCAACGTCCTGGCATGGTGCCCCGGGCCCCTCGCTGTGCATGTGACCCTGCTGGCACCATCGATGCCAGAGATCCTGACAAATGTTGGCACCTTCTCCTTGACCAACAGGGGATTGTGTGTGTGTGTTGCGGGGAGGGGGGGGCAGCTCTGGCAGATCTGCAACAGACAACACCTGGTTTGCTGTTTTTAGGTACCATTAATACATCGCTGGACTTACGGGACATTGTTTAAACATTCAATCAAGGGATTTAGAAACTTGGGAAAGAGGATTTGTCATTGGATTCTTGGGGTCACGTCAACTTTTGAAGTGACCGCGTAATGATCCTGAAAAAAAAAAAAAACAATGTGTTAACCGGAAGCTGGTGAGAGAAACAGGCAGCGGTTACATTGCAGCAGATTCAATAAGTCTGCATTTCTGGCTTTTTTTGGACCCGAGTGATTAAATTGCATAGGAAATAATTCCATAGTGAGCCAACAACCGCCGAGACACGTGAATAATACATCGAGCTTTGCTACATGATATGGGAGTCTTAGACTGGTGAGTCTAACAGCAGCTCTTGGTTTTTACTGGAGAACATTATGCAGAGCGCTCGGCTGTGCGTCCATCTCTTAGCCCTTCTGTTGTTGAGGGAGGACAGCTTTCCCATCATCCTTTAGGTGAAGAAGGATGGGCTGGAAGGGGTCGTGGTGAGCGTTGCAGAGAGGACGCTCTGCGTTAATGAAGCCAATTTATCTGTGAATCAGAATGGGGTGGGACTCAAGGGCGGGGAGGAGCTTTTTACATGACCCATCAAAATGCCACTAAACCCTCCTCTCCTTCAGGAGTGTCACACGGGGTCACCTTGGGACAGGTGTGTGTGTGTGTGTGTTGTGTCTTTTACTGTCTTACTGTGCCTGTTGCTGTTTACCATTTCTGATTTGGTCTCCTTTTCTACACAATAATTCTAAAACTGCTTCCTCCTAATTTCTGATGAGCATCTTTTGTGCTCACTGCATTAATGACAACATGTTTCTGAACTTCTACAGGGAATATCGAGTACAGCTGTCCGGCCACCAACGAGTGCGAGATCACCAAAAGGAGACGCAAGTCGTGCCAGGCCTGCCGCTTCATGAAGTGTCTTAAAGTTGGCATGTTGAAAGAAGGTGAGTGCTGATTTTATTACCTGGTCATTTTTTGTTTGTCTTTTTCTTATTACTTATTTCAACTTCAGATCAATTAAGAGATATAGTGCTGAAGCAGTTAGCTGAATCATCATTTCATCATAGCGGGATGTGATCGACAACAACTGTCTAAATGTTTAGGTCAAACATCAGGCAAAAATGCCAAAAATGATGTGGTTCCAAGTATTGTTGCTTTTCTCTGTGTTATTTCATATTCAAACAAATAGTTTGAACAATTCACCTTGGGCACAACTGGAAAACTGGGAGGCATATTTCACTTTTTTATGACGTTTTATATGAATCGATAATTGAAGTGACCCATTGTTCTTTTCAATCCAATAAAATAATGATGAAAGTAGCATTGAAAAGGTAAAATATTGTTGTTAAGAGGAAATCTTACCTCCACCTGAAGATAAAAAAGGGTCTATTTTGAGCTAAATATTAACATTTTGAACATAGACATCTAAATATCTTACTGGGGGTTAGGAGATGGTCAGATATTAAAGCGTGTGACCTCGGGGAGACACCAGTGACATCACCCACAACTATTTACCTCTCCTCACACCGCTGAGCAATTCAGCATTTAACTCAGACTGGTGGAAAAAGATGCTGAGTTGAATGTTCCAACCAAGACTGAGAAGTGTAACAGTACTCTTGAAAAGCACAGGCTGTTCCCCCAAGACTTCCCTCTCCCTTGGGCTCTGGGTGTCTCTCTCCCTCACCCGCTCTCTCTCCCTCTCTGTCTGTCTGTCTCCCTTCCCCTCTCCTGCCTAGCATATTGATCCACTAAATGCTTTCCGAACATCCCACCTCACTTCCTGCATGTGTTGTTTCTCCTCCTCTGAGAGACCTCTGGGAGTACAGAGGGGAAATCTAGCCGATAGATTTTCTTTTTTCTTTTTTTCCATGGAAATAGAGGGGTTTTTTTTTGTTTGTTTGTTGTTTGGCATTTGTGTGTCAAGCTAGAAGAACTATTCCACACAGATGCATAGAGTCTATCTCTAAGTTATGCTTTTGTAGACAGTATTATAATACCTACTGCTGAATTGGGACTTCACTGTACACACAAACCTTAGGTGCTACATTTTTGGACAAACTTAAATGCAATCAGACTTTAAAAATGCTTTATGTTATGAAATGTCTGTCTGTGACACCAAATATATCAAATGTAGGTATTGTTGCAGTATAACTCTTAAACACTAGTGACGGTGCCGAGTGCAAGCAAGAGAGTATTATGTGTCATTTATTTATTGAATTCCGTGTCATGTATTTCACTGGCACACATTACTTTCCTCGAGTTTTAGTTACTTTAATTCAGGGGTTTTCAAACTGTGAGGTGAGCGGAGGTAGATACGTGAGGCAACGATGTTGCGTGAAGTGAAAGGGACAGATGAATGACAACAGTTGGAGCTACGGTAGCGGCTGTAATACACAGCTCATGGAAGCAGGCAAAACCCCTAGTGCCCCTCTATTGCTGCAATTAACATGAAAATGTGTACTCCTTCTTAGTGATAATTCAGTCACATCTGAACATGCCGTCACAATGCACATATTTCAAAATTCAGTGTGATTTACACTCATTGAGGATATCATTATCTCAGACTTCCATTGCTAATAAAAGTCCATAAATCCGCCAGGAAATCCATGGGTACATTGCAAACAGTAACTGCTAATCGCTAATTCGGCATACTCCTAGTGGTGCCAAAATGTGAACAAATATAGGCTTAAACAAACAGGGCTCAAGTTGTAGGCCACATATAACTAACTGACACCTAACTGATCTCCCAAAGCATTTCAGAAACTGTAGTTCCAAAATTTAAAGCATGATTATCCCCCAAATAGAAGTAAGACAAAGAATAATAAATATAGGTGTGGCAAAATCCATTAATAATATTTTTTTACCATGTTGTACAGTAATGTTTATTGACATTACTGAGACTCAGTATGTCCCATCAACCAGAGGGCTGATGATAAACCGGTTTAGACTCTAAACTGAGTGTGTTTATCATCCGAAGTCAGTGTGTAAACTCTAAACTTTAGAGTTTAGTTAACAAATAGTAGCATCATAGTAGTGTCTGTGTTTTAATATTTATTCAATAGGACATTATTTGACATTATTTCCACAAAGGTAGGAGTAGCATAAGACTCCACTAAGTACAACGTTGTATCCCAGTTTGGAGACAAATGACACCAGGATATGTTCTGGAGTTCAGCCCACTGCCATCCGCACTGATTGTATGATATATATCCTAACATAAAAAGGAGCGTTTAAAGAATTTGTTTATATGCTCCACTTAGAGACACAACAGTCATACATTTCCTAAAATAAAACCATGGTCATGCAGTTTTGCTGTGTTCTGCCAGCACCAAACACGTCTCATAATAGAAGCCAGCAGCAGTTAACTGCAATCTGTGCTGGTAACACAAGATTGTATGTCAGGCTTATGGTTCACTTCCACTAATCCACTTCACTGTGTCCTGACGTAGATGTGTTTGTTCATCTCAGAATGAAGGGCTATCCATTGTATTGCCATTACAACGCTATTTATACATGCGTCCACTCCTTGATGTCTTCATCCCGGCCCAAATATCTCACACCGAGGCTTTGACTCTCGGCCAGAAAAAACAGCATTGCTTCAGAAACAAAGCTAAAACTATTAGCGCATGCTTAGAGGAAAAACGGAGGGGTATTGTCTGTAGCGAGCCATGCTAAGCCGTTGATGTGACCGGTCAGTGTGTGTGTGAGAGAGAGAGAGAGAGAGAGAGAGAAAGAGGGGGGGGGGATTTGATGGCGTAGAATCCACCTCCTGCCGCTCCTGAGACACAGCATCACAGCCACTGCGACATGTGGCACAGTAGGTGATTCTCTGAAAATGATGGCATTCAATTAAAAGGAAAAAGGACACATAATCGTGGCATAGTCGTGTGGCATGGCCTCTTACACACTTGTGGGGGGGCTTTGATCGTGGAATCAGTGGGGGGACAGCGACCTGCCCTACTTCATGTAATGAGCTCACTGTAGTGGCCAAAGGCTGCAAAAGGAATAATCACATAGTGTAATATGAATGAAGGTGTCACGTCACATTACAAATGTCCCTCGCTCACAACATCCCAAAGTCATGTTTTTACTTGTTGCAGGGTGGCAGTATCATAAGAAACTGCACTGCAGAAGATGTTGAGAGAGTGATCAGTCGTTCTAAAAGTATCTTAATATTTCCACCTGGACCCTCTGAGCTCCACTCTAAGAATGCCATCCTGAATTATAAAGTACCAGCTGCCACAGTTATAGCCCATGCACCATTGGTGGGCAGGGGAAACCCCTCCTCCTCCCTGTAACACCTGCCGCTAACCAGCTGACTTCAGCTCTCAAGCCCGGTTTGGTGGCTTCAGGTGTGTTCGGACTCCAGTGTAGGTCCAAATAACTCGCAGCTGGGGAAGTTTGTCAGTAAATTAGTAAACTGTGCAATTTATCCCAAAGCAATGCAAGAGGATTTGAGCGTTGTATATTAGGTATTCTTGATGTTTTCTGTGTGTGGGTGCACATCACGTGTGTTTGGATTTTGCATCTTGTATCTGAGAGGAAAATCAAAGAGACTCCTGGAAAGAATATTGTAGGTGACATGCTTCTTTCCAGATCCGGCTTTAGTGCCTGCATGAGCTGGGTGGAGGGTAGCGGCAGGAGGCTGTTTGAGGAAACCAGCCTCGCTCAGTGACCCCTGAAATGTCCAGCTGAGGCTGATAAAAGGTCACAGGTCCAATGGAAAAACCCTCACGTAATTACAACTCGCGGAAGGTATGGTGTCAGTCGCTACTGCCAGGGGTCCGTGCCCGCAGCTAATAGCAGCGCTAATAACCCCTTAGCATTACTCTATGGTGTTAAATGATGCAAGAATATCCTGGACTGAATTAGCATTTTTTTGACATTGCGATTTGAGTGACTTTTGTTATTTTCTGCTGGAGATGGAAGATTTAAGTGTAGTTTTAGTGCTGCAACAAAATCTGCATATCAAGGTATTACATAATCATGTTAGCAAATTAGCATGTTTAAAAAGAATGTCCTATTGAAACAGAGGCACACCGCTGTAGGCCCACTGTAACAATTTCAATAAAGGACACTTAAGCCTTCGCTCTTCCGAAGTCAATGCTTTCCGGTTTTAGTGTTAGCTCAGTGTTTCTGTGGTGTATTCTTTGCTTGTGGGGATTTTCTGACACCGCTGTAATGTGCTGGATGAATACAAGCTGCCAGACTATTTTGGCAACCTACACCGCTGTCTCGCCCTCGCCCGACCACAGATAGGAATCAGCAGTCTTTCCTGAGCGAACGTGGCTACCGGGGTAAAGTTACAGCCTTATTTTCCTCCAGCCACATACACAAAAGATTAGTAAAGCCATATCCAATATCACAGACTGTCAGGTCCCTTTCCAATCAATAGGCTTAGATCAGAAACCAATCTAAGATTACATCATCAAAATAAAGATATAGCAAACGTCTATACTGTAAGGATGCCTTTAAAGTCTTAGCCGATACATCTGAACAGCATGCGTATACAAAGCCAGGTTCAGCTTTGCCTGTACTACTCTACACCTGCGTATTCAAGGGAGTTCAACTGTGAAGGCAGAATGCCCTCTGACCCCTTCGCCACTTTATTTTTTTCCCTTACAGTAAACCTGTTGATCTAACAGCACATGTATGGGGCCTCGTTTTCTGTTTAGGGTGTCAGAGTAGCTGGCAGACTGAGAGTCAGCGCCCACCCAGCGGCTCTGCACCGGCCTGTCCTCACTGTCTGACAGGTGATAGATCAGACACGGAGGCTAACACGTGTTCCTCTGAAGAAGGGGATTTGTGCTGACCTCTTCACAGCCCCGGCAATACACACACTCGGCTCACAACACACACATTCATGTACGCACATGCCAAATGTATATCACCCCTGACAAGTGACATGGAATTGGACCTTGAGGTATGGCTCCTGCTGGCACTCTTCTCCCTCTGTGTCTTTGTCTCTTTCACCCACTCCGACACGCAACAATTTGTGCGAACACCACAAATCGAACGACTGCTGCGCCAAATACACCGGGGGATCCTGAATCGACCGCGGCCGTCTCCAGCCGTGCAGATGTTTTTGATTACAGGCACATTTGTGGTCACTGTGGCTAACTAATACACAGCAAAACCCCTTGTGGACACTCTGGCTCAGAATTATAGAAAGTGTAAAACATGATAAAGAGTGTGTGCTGTTATGGGACGACAACACCAGCTTTGTCTTGTCAGCCCATCAGGGGTTAGAGCAGGTGGGACTCCATCCTGATGCACCCCCCCTCCTCCCCTTGTCCCGTACACATTTTCCTCTGCCCTCCCTCTCTCCCTGCAGCCCACCCTGACTCTGTACAGTCAAACAAAAGCCATCCAATGCTTCTAGCTCTTTGCTGGCTTGAAGAAGTAGCTCTGGAAGGGCAAGGTCCCTGTGCCTTGTAAAGGGTGAGCGACTGTGTAGGAGGGGGGGCGCACGTTGCATCCCTCTGATTTTTCCCAGCTAAAATAGGGAGCTCCTAATCTCCCTTTGGCAGCGTTAGCCAGCCAGCCAATTCTAACACATTCTCTAGAAAGAAGCGCCTCTGACAGGTGAGGGGCCGAAAATAGTTGCGTGAGATACATTCGCGCACACACGCACGTGTTCATATAGTAACACACAAGCTTGATACACACTGTATGACCCACATTCATGTTTGTGTGATGAAATCTGTTCTCTAAAGAGCTTCTTCTGCAGTGAATGAATCTCACATAGATATACTTTGTGATACTTTTTTGTTTGGGACTTCATTTTATTATTTTTATTCTTAGTTTTGTTTTATTCTGGACAGGTTTTGTTTTATTCTGGACAGGTTTTGTTTTAGAATGTATTTATTATTTGTTGCACTTATTTCCACTTTATTTCTGTTGTTTGCTTGATGTGTTTTGCTAGTTTCATTTATAAAGTGCGTCTCCAGCCATTGGACACTGAAGTCATGTTGTCTTTACTTTGCCTGGGAATTTGAGGGTTTTAACAACAGCGTGGTTAGGGGTAACATGCTATAATTAAACCAAAAACTAACGTATGACAGGCGTTTTATAGGAAGATTCCAACTAGGCTCAGTATTTATATAATGTTTACTCCTTTTAGGTCAACCAAAAGATAAGTAAATAAAGCATTCATTATTTCCCTGGCAGCATGGAGACAATCTTGGGTCTTTTATATTAAGTGTAGAGAACATGTAATTACAGTTAACAGAATAAATAAAATATGACTCATCCAAGTAATTACAATATTTTTGTGAATTAATTTATTTTTATTTTTGAGGTCTGTGTTAGACTTCGTTATACCTAAAATCCTGGTTTGCGAAACTGGCTGTATGTTGTTGTTGTTGTTGTTGTTTTTTTATGTGGATATAAAAGGAGGCTAGGTGACTACTTTGTTGAAATGAATAGGGATCCAAATAAAGAATAAATAACAAACACATAAAAGAATCAAATAAATCCTCATGACACAAATACATGAAGGGAAACCCAGCCGCTTCAATCAAAAATGTGCTTTAAGGTTGCACAAGTCAATAAAGATATTGAATGTGAAAGGGAATCCGGGGTCAGGTGGCTGTGAAGATTGCTCCTATGCAAACATGCCTCATCGTCTTTCCATACACGTGTACACACACACGCCCGCGCACACACACGCACAGAGCAAGGATGGCGTGTCGGTATCTTTGTGTCTCAGGCCGTTGCGCTCATCGTCCGCACTAAGTTATGAACGTGCTGTACTGTACTGTATGATCTTACTGAGCTCATAACATTCAGCACGCACACTTCTGTCACCTCCCATTCCCCACGCTCTTTTAGCCCATAGCCTCACCCTCTGCATCCATACTTTGGCTGCCACACTGAAGGGCCAACAACTGTAAAAAAATGGATCTGAATGCTTTTAAGATGATTTGTGCACCCGCCTGGCCCCCGCGTCAAAGGCCCTCCTCTGGACCCAATTGTCTTGAGGCATGGAAGCTGCTGTGGTTTGGGGCCTGAATGTGCTGCTGACGATGACACAAACCTCCCCACCCTCCCCCAGTCCTCTGCAAGTGGGCCTCATCCAGCTGTCTTGTTGTGGTCAGATTCTCAGTACTGTGCCATATCACATGGGGAGGAGATAATCCCGCACTGGTCGGATCAGGCGCTGGCTGGGACAGGCAGGGCTGTCAGGGAGGAGATGTACACCCGATGCTGCAAGGGAGAGGAAAGCAGACAGACAGAAGGAAAAGTGAGAGAAAGAAAAACAGAGATCTTGCAGAAAACTGATACATTCTGCCAAAAACAGCAGCCTGTTCTGTCTTGTTCCCCGACCCTCCCATTCTTCAACATTATCTAACCCCCTTTTTTCCCCCCTGTCCGTCATTCCCTCTGCCCTCCTGCTTTGGGTCTCTGCCGTTTGCAGCGCCGCTAAGCTGTAAACTGAAACTGGTTAGCGCTGAGCTCTTAATTCTTGTCAGCGTCTATTAATTATGGACCAGTTGGATGTTCCAGTTCAAACAGCCCCCGCGGATCTTGGAATTCTAACTCCGGCTGTTTGGTCACTTGTAGCTTGTCGCAGCCACATGACCCTGCAGCCCGCAGCAGGGAAAACTGGGTTTGTGTGTGTGGATGGTGGTAGGACAAAAGCAACAATTCGCTGTCACTTAGTCTGACAAGTCTATGGTACATGAATTTAGGGTATACACCTGCCTACTATGTTAATGCATTGCACAGGCTTATTGTTGTGAAAACCTTCACTAACTGCATATCCATTTATTCGGCCTGTGTGTGTCATTAAATAGAGAGAAGCTATTGAACTGATTTAATATCTGGAGTACATGCACACGGTTTCCTGAAGCACAATTTATAATTTTAAATTTACCTTAACCCAGAGTAATGGTAAGAACAACTACTAAAGCTCCATCTATCGCAAACCCAGTTCCTAGCTGCCTAACTGACTAATTAAAACCACATCCACATGTGTTCAAAGAACAAGAAGTCTATTTGCAAGCCTTATTGATTACTTTAAGGCGTACAAATGGAAAGCTGTGTTAGGAGAGGGGCTCTCGATTTAGCTTCAATCTGCCAGACATAAAATGATCTCACTGTGTTTGCTGGGAAGAATGAGCTCCCTCTGGGCACGGTGGGTAATTAGGTTAGTGGATAGTCGGTGTCAGGAAATTGAAAGACCATCCTAATCGGATTCTTTTGTTTCCAGGGGAATCAAAGGAATTTATATGAGTCACCGGGAAATCTCACACGACTCAATTCCACTTGACCATGTAAAATCTGTTTGCTCTCCCTCAATGCTCAAACAACTTTTAATACAAGAGTGCAAATCCAGCGCATGAGGTGCATCGGATGTAGCCTGTGTCCTCTGAGATGGCTCCCAAGATAATCCCAGATATGTCTGTTTGTATACTAACTAGATGCTTACACTCTTCCATCTGTAACATGGAGGTATTGAATGGTCCCTCTTTCAGTTAAAAGGTCAAAAATAAAGGAAAGAAGCTCAATACTCCCATTTATGGGTATATGCGTATACAATTACTTATACAGGAATAAATTACTACAGTATTTCAAAGGCTTCCTAAATGTGCTATATATTTACTATAACCAGAAAAATATTTTTTTGGTAAAGCTATGTATGACACTCAAGTCATACTCCACAGTTTTGGTTGTATAGGGTATGTCATGAATTAAAAAATAATGAAAAGTCTGAAATACTTGAGAGCGATTTATGGGCGCAACATTGTTTTGAAAAGTGGGCAGGACACAAAGGGTGGGTCTGGTGGTCCTCACCCAGAAAGGGACAACATTTATTTTAATACCATTTGCTGAATTTCTACATGCGTTTATCATATTCCAAGCTACTTAAAAGCAACACATTATGAATAATTATGTCCAAGTCCAGTGTCTAGTACACTCTTGTGAGGAGTACAGTATGATGAGACCTTCTCACTCTAATTCAAATTACATGGCTTATTTTACTCCCTTTTTTTTATAATTAAAAATAAATATATTGTATAGCCACCATCTTATTGTCTTAAATTTAGTGTCTTATATAGGAACATAATCCTTATCTTTTACATTTTAAGATATAAAAGACATCAATTAATCAAATGAATAACTTTAACTTGCTGTTTTTCTTTCGCAAAACTCTAGCAGTAATGTTAAACTGAGAGTGGGTCCACTTGATTACTATCCCAGCGTATGCTGGTAGGGGACGGACGGACAAAAACTGGATTTTTTACAGTGGGGGGGTGACATGTCCTCCCTGTCCCTAGTGGATGTTACACCCAAGGATTTATGACTCAGCAAAATATATGCAAAGAGATTGTTATCATTAGAAGTAGTTGTAGCAATAGAGTAGGTGTAATATCATTTTAACTGAGTCTAATAATGATTAGTTTAGAAAGAATTAACCAACAAACATGCATTTATAAATGTTGCAACTGCATGGGAAGTCTTTGCTCAGATCAGTTATTCTGCTAAATAATGAATGAGTTTTATGTACTCTAAAAAGAACCTTTGGTTTAGCTGTCATTTATGTATATGTATATGTTTTTTTGCAGGTGTACGTCTGGACCGGGTGAGAGGGGGGAGACAGAAGTACAAACGGAGGTTGGACGCAGAGAACAGCGCCTACCTCGGGCTCACCATCCCCCCTCCAGCCAAAAAGCCATGTGAGTCACACAGTTTGGTATCTCACTCAGCTGGAAGTCGCAAACTTCGATGGCTATGTAGCTTTACAGAAAGGCTTCGTTTTGGTTTTATATCAAAGCAAGTCGCAACTTGGGACATTTATGGAAATGTTGGGACTTAGAATTCTGAAATTAGAAATGTATTCATTTTAGAAAATATCTTATTGAGGAATATCTGCACAACAACATTTTGTAGTTTTTCATTGTCATGGGGGCAAAAAATCTGTGTTCAGTTATTCTATAATATATATAGTAGATATATAATCTATAATCGGATTCATCATCAGGCCAACCTGCCACCTTCTGACATGCTATATTTTGAATTAACATTTTGCAGTGTATTATTTACTAATACACTATATTTGCTGTAATTGTTGTGTCCCAGTGTAATCCAGCTTATGTTTATTTTCTTAAATCTGTATATGTTGTTGCCCAAAAATTGTCTGACACATTTCTCTCTCTCTCTCTCTCTCTCTCTCTCTCTCTCTCTCTCTCTCTCTCTCTCTCTCTCCATGTCTGCACCTTTCCTTCCCTCCTTTCAGTGACGAAGATCGTTTCCCATCTGTTGGTGGTGGAGCCAGAGAAGATCTATGCCATGCCTGACCCCACCATGCCCAACGGAGACATCAAGGCCCTGACCACGCTGTGCGACTTGGCCGACCGCGAACTTGTGGTCATTATCGGCTGGGCAAAACATATCCCAGGTAGAGAGATGTGACTGTTAAAGAATGACTGTGTTATCTGGGATATATTGTGTTCAAGCACTTACTAAATACATAATTGTGTTTTTTCAACTGACAAATATCGGTATGACATGGAAAAATGTGAAAAATCTATTTCTAACGTAGTAATTTGTGAGTTTTGATAACTGGGTTCATAAATTCATAGCTCTTATGCTGTTGGTAAAGCAAGAAGGTAAACCCACATTTGTTCTTTAATTTGTTGAAACAAATACAGCATGAGATTACTGAAGTAGATCACTGACTGTGGCACACACATACCCCACACACACACATTTATGCACACACACAGGATAATTAACATCTGCTACTCATCTGCACCTAAGGGAGAAGCTAGTCCCATATTCTAAAATCTAATCAATAAAGAGCAGCTGAAACCTTTGATTTGACTGGGTAGGGTGGGAGAGTCTGGGGGGGGGTCCGCCCCTATGTCAATGTATTCCATTTCAATCCCAGACTTAAAGAAAGCAATCCTCTTACTTACTTAAGGAGACTACACAGGGCCTATTGTAAAATTGATTTATTTAGGGAAATACTGATGGATTTCCTCTGTCCTTGTTGACGAATTCTTAAATAAGACTTGTTATGCAAATGTATAAGATCTGCTTTCTCTTCTTCTCTCTCTTCTTCTTTTCATCTCTATCAGTTGAAACGGACACTTTGGGCCCCAGTGTGTTTAAAGGGAGAGCAGGTTGGACTCAGAGTAAATACCTCTTATTGATTCAATCGAGTATATTATGTACAAAATTGCACATGTGGCCAATTCAAATCAATTGTGTTGCAGCTAATCAATTAACTACCAGTTACTTTCTCAATTAATCAATTAAATGCCTATCTCATTTTCTCAGAGCACAAGCACCAACAGTGCAAAACCCTAATGTGATTTACAGTGAGGTAGAACAAAGAGAAGCAGCACATGCTCATATTTGAGAATCTGGGACCAAACAGTGGCGGATGTTTTGTGCTTGAAAAACTACTGAAACTGTTAATTCATTATTGAAATAATATAATCAACTATAATGCAATGTCACAAGTAAATTAATTTCTCCTTGACAACTAAACAAACAGGAACAGAAGTTTTTTCTCCTGCCTGTGGATTTATTCATCATTTCCCAGCTGGCACGCCACTAAACAGCTGCTTAGCTCTCTAGTCTGTCCTGGGTTGTCCTTAATCACTGATTCGTCGTCAAATTTATGTTTGACACCTTAATTAATGCAGTTTGGAGTGGCTGAAGGTGTGTTGATCCCAAACCTCAGAGGAGGGACGCTGGGGTATGAGACAAGGGTGCTGTCTCACCATTTTGAAGTTTGGGGGACAAGAGGAGCATCCTTGACCTGATTTTTCTTCGTACAGTGAAAAAGAGCCCAAATAGGGTATCTACAAGCCTTCATATCACATTTAATCATGGCTACAGAGGCGCAGAAATTAATTCAAGAAATTTACATATAGTCACATTTTTCTATCTCATTCTCTGTTACATTTTCTACGTATAACTATTGATCGTGTATTCTATGGAGATCTAAATCCAGACCTGACAGTTGTTAAAGGGACATGTGACACTCTGGGGACATTTTACCCGGGGACACCGGGTCAGAGTGTCACCAAGTAACGATTAAGACAAAAGGGGTCCCCACAGTTTAACAGTCCACTCTCACCATTACACTCATAGCCCACTGCGCAAATGGCCTTAACGATGAGGTAATAAGAGTCATTACGGCAGATCGCTCCATTAATGTAAAAGTCCTTCAACATCCAGATGTGGAGACCTGGGGGGCAGGGACGTTGACTAGGTTTTCTGTTGTTGTCATTTTGAATATTTGTGGTGAGTAGCAGAGCTCAGGACATCCTGTGATGTACTTTAATGTGCACAAGTTGGCTGTAACTCATCACTAGGCAGGCACTGATTGGATTTTACACACACTGTCATGAAGATGGAAACAGAATGGCAGCATGGTTGTCGGGGAGTGAGAGGTGGCCGCTCATTTGTGCAGCTGTTAACACGCACGCACACACACACACACCATTTCAGACATGTAAGTGCATACAACATGTGCGCATTTATATTCCCTGCAGCAGCATTCAACGCCCTCTGGTATTCAGTGTTCACTCAGTGCGGTGCATCACTTTCTTCCTCTTTCCTCTCTTTTTCTCTGCCACTCACACACAGGCTGTCTCTGCCATCATATCTTTCACACACACTCTGTGGCTTCCTTGTTCTCTTGTTCCCCTGGCTCTCCCCCTCCTACTCCTCCTGCTCATATAGGACCCTCTAGTCTCATTATTACCTCTGTCTTTTTATTAGGCCCATTAGGGCTCTTAGGAGGCCTGTAATGATACTAAATGAATAGAGAGTGAACTGCTGTCTGTTTTAGACCCAGCTCTCAATGACAGCTTCAAGCTTCACTGCCAGGCACTCAGTCTCTTCATTGTACAAGGGATAGGGATTCAATTACTTATCTGATCTGTACCTGTACTGTACTGTTGCATAGCCAGAGCACTTTTCTTTCCTTCAAACAATCACTAACATCCCATGGCATGCTCAGGATTCGGTACCTTATAGAAATACACACGTGGTATAATGTTAAATCATATGGCACTGTGGTTCAGTATGACCTGTAACATCCCTAGTAAGAATTTGCCATCCCTTAATCCTACAGTTGTGGAAAGATTGTGGTTAAATGTTAATCAAGTAAGCACATAGTGCCTCATGCTTCAAGTAGATTTTCACTTCTTCAATTTTTAGACCATGTCTTTTCCTTACCATACCCAAGTGCTAAAGTGCCTAAAAATAACAACTTTTCAAATATGTAAATTAACAATGTTTACATATTGGATTGATAGAAAATGTAATAGGGGGTTCATTACATTTCGTTCAAAATGTTTTTGCTGCAGGACAAAGGGCTAGTTTTACTGTATAAAAAAACACCAACCCATTAAAATATATGTTCTATGTAAAAACAGCATGTAAAGTATTCCGTAACTACAAAACAGAGCACTGGCATCTACAGGCGCTAGGAGCACTCGGTTTACTCACTGAGAAACGGCTAACTAGACAGCTAAAGCAAGATAGCTACAGTACATGCTAGCTAACGGCTAGCTTTAGCCAAAGCTACTGTTTTTACCCCACTTTTTCATTAATTGAAAATTATACATTGTGAGCAGATGTTTTGGTACTAACTTACTATATTAAACTGTAAATTGATATTTATTTCGATTTCATTATAGATAGCGATAACTCATGAACTATGCAAAAGATTACGTTTATTTGCTTAGAAATGTTTGTTTAAAATGACAACAGAGCTGAAAAACCTTTATTTGTGGATTCTACAGTCCCCTTTACTTTGCAGAGGATTGTCCAAACCTGCATATCTCAGGTATCCTATATAGTCTGATAGTGATTTCTTTAAAATCAGGCTTAAAAGGTATAAAATGAAGTCATTACAACCTTTCTATCTGTTACACAGTTTGACTGGAGGGACAGAGAGATAGACATTCCCCAGGTTGCTCCATATTGTGTCATGTTTGGTCAAACGGCAGTAAATCAGTATGGTGTAATATTGATATTTCGTCAGGGGGAATCGCCCTCCATAGTGACACTTAACTCAGCCACCTCTGGGCGACGCACCTGAAGCTCCGGGGCGACCCCCGGGGAGCCAGGAAGTCACTCCATCGCTTCAGTAAATTGAGTGGAAAGGCAAAAGAAACACGGGCTGGGGGAAAGAAAAGAATGATGAGGAAAGGGAGGAGACAGCTGAAGAGGGTAACGGTTCTCTCACAAAATGTGTGAAGAAAGGTAGTAAAAAAATATGTAAAAATTAAAAAGCTGCACACGTTACAAAAGAAATGGTGCCCCAAGCATGAAAGGTGGCATGAAACTGTATGATTTATGAACTGTATGAGAGATTTGATGCATTAAACACTCATAATAAGCATTATTTTATGCCTGAAAACATGTTACATATTTAGTCATTGATCCTCCCGCATTATTCTAAATACAATTTACGAGATTAAAGCCTTTCATTTTCTTGTTGGGTCTATACATATAGAGTTGGTTTAGACTTGCTCTATATTAACAAGTGCTATGAGATAACTCTGTTATGATATAGCGCTATATAAATAAAATTTAATTTAATTGATTTGAATTAATAGCTTTTGATTGAACATATTATGAAAGGTCACCCCTCTCTACCTGGTTGAAAATCTCTTACGATTGGGCTAGTTCAGGGCAGTCTCCTCCGATTGAGATGTTACATGAGGCGTTTTAATTCTGATTGAGTTATTATTCCAATTACCAGTTGACAGACAGACACAGTTAGCAACTAGCTGTTGAACATAGTGGAGCATTTAGCAGCTAAGGAGCCGGACATTTTCAACAGGAGTTTGCACAAAGCTAAAAGAGTGTGAATACTGGATTTGCATCATGTAAATAAGCAACTGATTGCTAACAAGTTCCCCATATTAACTTAAAAGATGATAATACAGTTACAGATAATACAGATAATACAGTGTTCACAAATTGTTTCCACTGCCCTCAAGTCGCCAAACAAATCAGTTATTGCAGGTTTAAAACAATCTCATCACCTAGACCTACTCTGACCCTTTTGGGTGTATAATTGTGAAAATGTACTGCAAGGTATAAAAGAGTGACTTTCATATATTTTGTCAGGATGATGGTATTTTTTCTAGTTCACAGAATACCAAGTGCCCATCTGCCACAGTAATTAGAATTCAGAAACACATTGCATTATAAGGCCGTCTAGATGATGTCAACATAATCAATAATGCCATTACCTTTCAATTAGCTGCAATCATGTTGAGTTTATTAGATTAACACTGCAATAATATCTTTCAATAAAATCAAGCAATCCTTTTTGAAAGTCAAGGAATGGACCTGCCTCCTGCAATCTACACTTCACTTTGCTGTTTACCATCCCTTTGACATCTTTAACGACATGCATCACTGCTAAAGTGTTTCTACCTGTAATGCCTCCAATACCTTTGTGTGTTGTTTTTTTTTCCATCAGCCACAGTGATGAATCTATAAGCTAACACACCCTGACCTAACATAATTTTATACAGGAGAAGGGTCAGTGTTCGGAAATCTCCCAGGTATTTGAGAAGAGCATGCTTGATTGTGGCATTAAATGTCATGCAGCAGCCTATCATAAAGACAGAGGTTTACTATCACCTTTAAACTACATTTTACTACTTTTTCTACTTTTAATGTACATCGGACCCTTCGCTACCATCAAAAAGAAAACTTTTCCAAAGTCTTCAAAATGTAGTTTTTAAGGAGTGTACGTCAGAGGGAGAACACTATCCACTTTGATCACAACATCTGTGCTGCAGTACTTCTGTTCCATGTTATGTCATGGGAGCAGCCAAATACTTTCTGTGAGAGCTTCTAACCAGGACAGGGTGTTCTCCTTGTTTATCCACCATGGTTTCCCGCTGGCGTGAAAGGGCTGTCGGTTAATTTTTAATTTCATCCTTTGAAACACATCAGTAAAGTGGGTTTCCTAATTAACCCCATTGCCTATGCAGATTGAGGCAAGAGGCGGCCTGAAACAACACAATCCTCCAAAGTGTCTGTTTTACTAAGACCTAGTTCCATCACCTAAAACCTCGCCATCGCCACTCACCAGCGGATGCATAAACATCCCAGAAAAAAATCCAAAAGAAAGAAATCCAAACATTGACACTAGTTTGTTCCATTGGTCAAAAACAGAAAAACACCCACAAAACACAAGAATGGTCGTCAGTGAACAATGAACTCTTTCTGTTATCTGTGTGGGTAAGATCATTCCCTCCTTCAGCTGCCTGCTGTGAATTGGCCTTTTTCATCTCCCTCCATCCTTTTACGTCTGACAGCAGAAATAACAGGTCTGAAGACGGCCACATATCTGCTGTTTGAATGGAAAATAAAGCACACATAGACCTTGCATAGAAGACACTGTCATCCATTATCTTGTTATCTCCTGTTTGGGAATTGCATCGGGTGAGAGGAGTTATGCAGTAATCATCCTGCCAGATTCTATTAATTTTGTTTTTCAGTGAGCATGATGCAGCCTGTTGTCCTTGCTACCACAGTGCTTAAACCTGTCCCAAAAATGTTGAAGACAATAAGTTGAAATGTGACATTTTATCCATGGTGTCAACTTGCTGCAGGTGAAAATACTATTTCTTCAAAAGGCTGCTATGAATCATAGTCAGTGTTTTCAAGCTGTGGTGTTGAACAAAATGTACAAGGGGAGAAGGTTTGTCACCTTGTTATATGCGTTTGCATTCAATACATTACATGCCTGGAAACATTACAAGGCTAATCAGCATCTTAGCTACTCAGTCATACTTGGCATAATGTTGAAGACATTGTGTTTTTCAGTCGAAGTCAATGCACAGATTGAGTGATGTTTTAAAAAAAGGTCTTGAATACTGCATTTCTCAGTTCTCCAAACCTTATATGATCTCACAATGACCTTCATTTTCTTATATTTCAGACTTTGCACAGCTCTAAAATCCTATGGTGTTCCAGGGAGTAGCCAGTTGTTAATCATCCCTTTTTTCTTGTTGTATTGATCCAGCACTGGCTTGGTCTCATTTATCTACTTATCTACTAGAAACTTGTTTTTCCCAACTTTACTTTTTCACTAGTGACATCTGTGTGGAAAAGAAAATTGATCGAGTATGCTACTAAAAACCACTATGGAACAATGTCTATAATCCTCAAAAAAGTCACAAATATATCTTGCATGGCAGATTGTAAGATGCATTATTAGACACCAGTAATCGCACAAAGTGTGCCGTTGGTTGAGTTGGGACATCACCATATGTTTTGTGAGGGCTCGATGGATTTTGACTTCTGATTCTACGTGAGAACCCTCTTAAATATATTTTTACAACATGATATTCCCATGTGCCCTCTGTTCTTTTACCCAGTCACTCCTTTAGATTGAGTGTTAGGAATGTCGTAATATACATAAACTTGTGTCAGATGTAATATTTATTTTTTTTAAACTGAGCGCACGTTGCCTAGTAACAAAAATTTGAGTGCACAACCACGCACCGCTTCAACTTGCGGAGCCTTCACTTTTGACGCAAGATACGTGACATCATTTTTGGAGCACTGACCATTGTGCACTGCGAGGGACACTGTCGGACACAAACCAGGCTTGAGGTGGACAGTGGGCATACAAAACACTGGACTGTGACTCCTGAGGCCAGGTCTTGCTTCATGAGTCACAAAAGCACTTTGGTTAAGGTTAGGGTAAGGTTATTATGATAGTTAAATTTTAATAAACACATTATCACATTAAGTCCCTGCATTAAACCAGGATCCATGTCTTTCCCTACCCTTAACCAAGTACTGCCAGTACCTAAATATGACCTTAAAATAGTTAAATAATGCTGTAGTTGTCACTGAAAACAGGAGTGATATTAAATTGCAAGATCAGATTGAATTGGTTGTCAGTGAACATTTTACTGATTTGCTCAGTTAAAGACTTTGTCTAGACCTGCTCTATATGAATGAGTGTCCTGAGATAACTTTGTTATATAGTGCTATGTAAGTAAAACTGAGATGTACTGGTAGGAATTTCTGATGTGTACCTTAACCTCATGTTGTAAAAACAATTCTCATATCTAAGGCTACGTTCAAAACTATTTGAAAAACAAAGGCTATAAAATGTGCAAAACATAACGAGGATAGGGATCAGTTTTTTTGTTGCTTCTTTTTGTTTGATCTTTAATTTTTTTTTAAAGCATGCCTGGGTATAAAGAATGGACAGCTGTATACATACAGCACTTGCCAATGTAACCTTGAGACAGAGGATTGTGCTTATTTGAGGAATCAAATTGTGTACATACTGTATCCCTGCTGCTGAATTGAAAATCACATGCTGATGACTCAAAGCCTCTGAAGGTTACTTTTTCATAACAACAAGGGAGAAGAACCTTAAACAAATGGAACAACAAAAACAGTCTGTGTTTACTTGGCCTTTTGAAATATGGGAAGGAGCAGCAGCTTATGCTTTTAAGTCACTGATACAGAGAGGGCTTTAGTTGCTTTCATGTAATCTTACCTTGGTTTAGTTTAGTTTTTAAATAGATTAACATATTGCAACTGTCAGTTTAGGGAAATGTAACTTGAAACAATAGATTTATAAATTAAAAATATAAAACTCATTGCATCTAATGTAACCATCAAAGCCTAAATATGACCACATTTTTTTTAATTACTTGTTTTTTTAAATGGTTATTATTCATTACAGTTATTGTTTCCAGAAGGAATCACACAATAACTATGTCTGTCACCAGTTTAGTGCTTCTACTCTTAAAGGAATAGTTCAACATTTGGCAAAAACTCTTATTTGCTTTATTGTAGGGGTAACAGGTTTATCCAACTTAGGCTATCAGGAATGATCAAATATGATATTAAAGATAATAACTTTAACTAATGTTAAAGGCACCACCCTTTCTACAAAGGGACAATGTTAGCAGATTAATTGATCTCAGTGTCATCAATGGTTTACCCTGAACTGGGTATTCTAATCCTTAATTAAAATAGAAAGTCATAGATAAATTATTCACGCAACAACCAACAGAAATTTGATGGCTTTGACACAACATTCAAGCAAAGACACACAGGAACACAGCTTGTTATAATATATCAAGGTTTATTATATTTCAGTGTTGCATAAACATATAGCCGATGCTACGTGCGTGTTCGTGCGTGCATTTGTGCGTGTGTGTGGATCCTAGGTGTAAAGATTAAAATAGCAGGCTCAAGACCATGTGGTGTATGTATGTAGGTGTGAAAGGAAGAGAGAAAAAAGTCAAAAAGGAACACAGGGGTACATGCAACTAAATTGAGTGAACCCACCACTGAAAGTGGAACTGAATGACAAGTCGGGCTAGCCAAGCACATACAGGCTCACCAAGGAAGGTTCTCAAAGACACATCAACATCAACACAAGTAAAACAGCACTCAGCTATAACAATATATAGCATCAAAAGACAAGATTTAGAATTCACAAAAGAAAACAGTTGAACTAAATTTGCCCACATATCAAGGCTTACTTGGAGGGATCACTCCGTGTGATCCACTTTAGTTTGCAGGCGGGCTGGTCCTTCCTCTTACGCTCCTCAGTGAAAAGACAGGTGTCTGCTTTGGTCCTCAGATACAGTGGTGGAGGGGAAAGCAGACGGTTGTTGACAGTGAAGAAACAAGAGGAGAAGGGCAGCTGGTCGCCTCTCCATTCTTCAAAAAGAAAATCCACTGTTGTCTTTCTGTGGAAGTTCAAAAACCAGTTATCCCTGGTATTTACCAGAGTTCTTGGACAAAGTTAAGTCAATCTTACTCTACCATGGCCAAATAGTGATAAAGAAACTGTCTTTTTGTGCTTTTTCCAAAAAGCACAAATGCAGTTATGCGCAGTAGTGAAGGTCTCTTGACAGCAAGCCAGAGCATCGCACAAAGACCACTTTTGAATCTTCCCACTGCTTATATTAACCAAATTATGTCATCATTCACAGGCCACACTTGACCAATTGTAGTTGAAAACTGGATCCATGGGCAGGGTTTCACACACAGGTGTGAAAAGCAATGGATCCTGGGTAACTGAGTTCAGTGGTGCTCCTTTGTCTACAGAACTGAAGGAAACATGCAGCCTCCATTTTGAGGGCTGAGACCCTACATTCCCCCCTCTGGTCTTAAGGTTGGGGTTCCTGTCACCATCCTTATGAGCAAACCTAAGGTTGAAGAGTTCACCAGTCCGTGGGAACAACCTGTAGGTTGTACCATCTATGTGTCCTGCGTTGGTGGAGAAGTTATCAATTCATAAAGGACATCTGGGCAGTCATAATATGTAACATCTGGGCCGATGAACTGTAACTTAACATTTCAAAACATCACATATTGTAGGCAGTGTTACGTCCCCCTTCGGGTGTCTAGGGGAGGGGAGGACGATAACAAACAAACTAAGGAACCGAGGCAGTATTGTTGTGCCAAACCAGTGTAGTTTGGGTAGTTGTGCATGTGCGGGTAGGCTCTTGGGGCACTAAGTGGGGGGGAGGCTGGACTCAGGGTGGATGCCAAAGTAAATACAAGAAACAGAACAAAACCCCTCCTAAACTAAA